>BROG01000129.1:72500-112500 GCA_030159075.1 Atrina japonica | reverse complement strand
ATGCCATTCTAAATAAGTGAAAAAGTCTAAAAGTGAGATACAAGAAGTGAACAAAATTGAATCAAATAATAATAACAGGATTACTGTATGGGTAAATAAATCTGGATTATTTCAGCAGTAATACACTTTTTGTACATTCAACATACAAAAACCACTTGCCAAGAAACACAACTAACAATGTAGAGGTCTATCGAGGTAAACTGGCAAATGTTTACAAACACAATGAGTCTTAATTGAAACAAAACAGGGGTGACAGACTTAATTTCGGCGACACAAATATTAAAGCTACAATACAGTAATACATGGAGGAGGCATGTTTTACCTGTGCATTCCTTTTTTTGGAAAATAGGCCATATTGTTTTGGTTCTCTTTGGAGCTCGGATGTGCTACCTTGGTAGACCTGTACATTGTATTTCTAGGGAAGGACGGGAAAGATAGTGATTTAAACCTTTACTGGTTACCTTTTGTTCTGACTCCATAGAAACCTAACACTTTTACCTTTAAATGAATGAAATTATTTACTGCAATATTTGACAGTGTGGATTGGCTTATAACATCTGAAATTTAACCGTTACAATAGCCATCAGATCATTCGTCACAGGAGAGCACTTTTTGATAAAACTTTTCCTATAACAATGTCTACAGCTTTGAATATATGTTACTCACTATCGAAAATGAAGAAATGGCTTGTATAAATAAGTACCTTTAGTTCATCAATACACAAAATATCTGTTTTATTTGGATATTTAAATACCTTTCAATTTACTTTGAACAAATTCAAAAACCTTTTTCTTGATAAATTTTAATGTCTTTATTGCCCAAATATTTATACGTTGTTATAAGAACTAAAAACCTATTTCACTTATGAACCAACAAAAAGTAGTGTAGGTACACATGTAGGTATGTGATGACATCCTTTATAGATATATATGTGATTTACTAACCATGAGATAGAAAGTAAGTATTGTTTATTTGTTGTACTGGAGATTTAGACCACACCCAACAATTTTTCAGTTATATAATGACATTCAATTTTTACAGCCATACAGGCTGTCATTTTGACAAAAAAAGATAGATCCTACAATTAAACCTAAACCTAGAAATTTTTGACAGATCATACATACATGTATATAGACCTAGAAAGTTTGGCACCTAGAAATTTTTGACAGATCATGCATATATGGACCTAGAATTTTTTGACACCTAAAAATTTTTGATAGGTCTTGCATACATGTATATGGACCTAGGAAGTTTTGACACCTAGAAATTTTTGACAGATCATGGATACATGTATATAGACCTAGCAATGTTGGAAACCTAGAAATTTTGGACAGACCATGCATATGTTGCCTAGAATGAATGAAATACACAAATGTTCCTTCAATCCATCAAAGAACTCACCTACTATTCACATTCAATTTCTTTTCACAAATTATGTAACATTATGACAAGTTTTTTTTCAATCTTAGATTTTTATCAACATTTTATTTGTATAACATATTGAATATTTGAAACTTATAACAATGAAAAAAAAAACAATTTTGACAACTTGAATGTTTTTAATTGATTTGGGGAGAAAACCTAGTTACAATATATTAAAGAAAGAAAACTGTGTATTTGCCAGAAAACACAGACAAATATCCCCACACTGGTAGGGCATAAATTTTGGCTGTCTAGAGGTAAGGTATGTACAATGACTGAGATCACGAAGTTGTAACCACTCAGTCTGGGTGGTCCCTCAAACTTACATGTATGACAAAAACCAATGCACCACCGATTGTGTATCATATAGCTGACCTAAGGAACTCTTATGGTTGCTATGCATCAATAGCAACAGAGACGTAGTGATCAGTTTCATTCTCATTTTACGAATCTCCATAAGAATTAACAATGTGAGTGACATTCATTATCCGGTATTTTAATGAGGAACAAAGTTGTCGGTACATGTATATATGTATTTAATGCTATATTTAGCATGTGTATTAATTTTATATTAGCACTAGTATTTTTGTTTGTTTTATTGTTTTACATTTAATCAAGAATTTTTCACATACTGTATATGGAGAATTCACCAGCTACAGGTAAAGTGCCATAAATTTTTACCTGTGCTATGGACTGCCACCAATGTAATGACAGTTCCTCAATGTCTCTTGTCGGTTATGACATGGTACATTAGTTTTAATTCTCACAAGAAAGATATGTAACTTTCACTCTAAATGTTGGGACCTTCTGCTTGTGGGTGAACCACCTAGCCACTAGATAATTGTAAGTGGTTCCCATCATTTTACATGTACAATTGTATAAAGAACACCTGCTGTCCCCAATAGTATCATTTCCGTATAAATCAACCTCTATATAAAGACCACCTCCCTATAAAGACAATTTTTCTTTTGTACCTAAGGAAGTTGTTATATATACACGTTTCAATTTATTTAAAAAATAATAAAAATTGAAAGAAGGGAAGTTGTCAATTTTTTTTCAAAATTGATGTCAGTCATTTAACCACATGAAATTTTCTTATTCTTCCTTCTCTGATAATTTCCACATACTAAATTCTTCTAGAATCTACTTTTTCTTTCCTTATAGTTTACGTTTTTGTATATTTGAAACAAATGATTTTTACTGATATTCCAGTTACATGCACTAGAAAAATCACTAACATAAATAGTAGTATCCCTAATCAATTTCATTTGCTGATCAAGTTGTTAACATGATAAATACACCATTCTAAGAATACCTGTATATTTACAGGTAGTTAAGGTGTTGACTTGTAGTTGTTTGCAGACACCCATTATGAACACCATCTTTGCATCTTTCTACTGAGCTAACCTTTAATTTGATATCTGTTTCATGTTTGTTTCCGTCTCTAAGGAATACTTCAAAGCATCCATATGGTTTATTGTCACTCTGATGGGTAACTTTCTGGGTACTTTAAGAATTAAACAGCAATAAGACACAGATATGAATTATTGAGTATTATTCCGCATAGAGAGAATAAAAGTCAGCATCAGGTCAGATCAAACATGTATACGAGAAGAACAATGTAGAAGTGATATATGGACTCTGATGTCTATTCATATACTGGTATGTCTAACAGAATTATCATGGATCTATGGTGTTGTTGTGATGGTTCTTTCACATCTGTATCTATCATTAAATAGTCACAGGTCTTTCAGATGAAACCTAGAAGCAAGGTTACACTAGGTGTGGCATATTCAAGATACCGCACTGCAGTGGTGTAAGTCCATAGCAAAGGCAAAAAGCCGTGGTGCTTTATCTACTGACCTATGGCTGGTGACATCTCCACTCATTAAAAATTCTTGGTGGAATAAAAACATTACCTTAAGGTGCCCTTTCAACAAGTTTCTCAGAATTACATTAATCATTAGGCTTTCATAATAGGTGTAAAGGTGAACATTGATGACAAGGAGGTTTATTACAGAGGTGGTCTTTACATATAGTTAGATGTTGGAAGTGCAAGGAGTAGACTGGCGTACAATGTATACAAAAGAATTACTACTGTGATTAAGACTGAGGGCAGAATGACAGAAAGAGAGGCAGACATGAAAATAAGATACAGAGTCAAAAAAGAAAGTGAAACAAAAAAGAAAGAAACAAAGAAAACAATGGTAGAATAGTACTAAAAGTGAGAGAAAGATAAACACAAAGTAATAAACAGAAATGATGTCATCTAAAGAGACTATTGGGACGGTTTGTAAAAACAATCAATGACTTCACTATGTAGTTGAATTCCTTACATATGTTCACATATATATCATAACTTGGGGCCTATAAAATGATTAATTGTATTACTGTGAATCAATACTAATCAAACCAGGTAAAACAATAAAGTACCTGTATTTGTTGTAGTTTTTATAGGTAACACAAACGACCAATCAATATGATTGGCAGTAAAACAGTCATAACAATATTTACATTGCAGATAAAAATGCCATAATTTAATAGTAAGTTTTTCAAAGAATTTTACTGCCATCCTTATCGGCTATAAAGTCACAACAAAATATTTACTTTGTGGTACTTTGGATTTAACAAAGTTACCATGCCATTGTATACAAAAATATAAAACCGCTGATGCAACTGGCGATATATATTTCGGATGACTCAGAACTGAGCGCTAATACAAGACAACCAATCTAAAGATATCAGTGAAAATAATATTGAATAACTTGATATGATTTATTGCTTTTGTTTAAACAATGTTTAAAATAGGAAGCCAATATTGACCACATAGGCTCATAACTTATTCATGTTGTACATATTGGATGTCTCTATCAACACAAGGAACTACAATGAACTTCAATAACTGTATTGTTTGACTATCACATGTGTACTGTAAAATGTATGTAGTGACTTCTCACAAATCCCTGACCTTCACACTCAGCAATAATAGGAAACCTTTATACCAAATAGCACTGTCAGTGCATGACTTTTATACCAAAAAGTACTGTCGGTGTATGACCTTTATACCAAATAGTACTGTCAGTGCATGACCTTTATACCAAATAGTACTGTCAGTGCATGACCTTTATACCAAATAGTACTATCAGTGCATGACCTTTATACCAAATAGTACTATCAGTGCATGACCTTTATACCAAATAGCACTGTCAGTGCGTGACTTTTATACCAAATAGTACTATCAGTGCATGACTTTTGTACCAAATAATACTGTCAGTGTATGACTTTTGTACCAAATAGTACTGTCAGTGCATGACTTTTGTACCAAATAGTACTGTCAGTGCATGACTTTTATACCAAATAGTACTGTCAGTGTATGACTTTTGTACCAAATAGTACTGTCAGTGCATGGCTTTTGTACCAAATAGTACTGTCAGTGCATGACTTTTATATCAAATAGTACTGTCAGTGCATGACTTTTGCACCAAATAGAACTGTCAGTGCATGACCTTTATACCAAATAGTACTGTCAGTGCATGACCTTTATACCAAATAGTACTGTCAGTACATGACCTTTATACCAAATAGTACTGTCAGTGCATGACCTTTATACCAAATAGTACTGTCAGTGCATGACCTTTATACCAAATAGTACTGTCAGTGCATGACCTTTATACCAAATAGTACTGTCAGTGCATGACCCTTTATACCAAATAGTACTGTCAGTGCATGACCTTTATACCAAATAGTACTGTCAGTGCATGACCTTTATACCAAATAGTACTGTCAGTGCATGACCTTTATACCAAATAGTACTGTCAGTGCATGACCTTTATACCAAATAGTACTGTCAGTGCATGACCTTTATACCAAATGGTACTGTCAGTATATGACTTTTATACCAGTTAATGTTCCATATATGGTAGATGAGAGAAAACATTCAAGGGGCATTAGGTGTGTTTTTTTTCCAAAAAAATCTGAATGAATTATTAACCTTACTGTTTACACTGGACCCGACTTTATTTTCATGAAATATATAGGAATATAAGATGTTGTATGCCTGTGTATAGTTTTTATTTGTTATTGTACATAATGCACAAGTAGTAAAGTAGAAATAAATCATATGCAGTTATATGTAAATAGTAGGGTCAAATTTAACATTATTTGCCGACAAATGATTGCCAAACTGAGTTTCTTGAGGAAATTTAAATGTTTTATGCCTGTGTACATGTACATGTATATCTCTTTTTTGTTATTGTACATGTACATCAATCTAAGTATGTTAGTAAAAAGAAATTAAAAAAAAAAAAAAACACAGCTCAAGATTCTTCATTGCCATGGCAGTCAATAGTACTAACCATGACCATTGTAGCTCATGATATGACCTTCACTGCTTGCAAAAAGTAAAATAATAAAGAAATAATTATAACCAAATGAAAAATAATATCTACAGATTAATGCAACAATGACACGGAGAAATTAACATTTAAAACCAGAAAAAGCCCTACACAATAGTTTTTATTGGATCATTATATTTGCTTGATTGCTTGTGTTAATTATCGTATGCATTGCTGTCACTATCAAACACACATACAAGTTCAGAGTTCTGATATTTATTTTAAATCTTGGTGCCTAGAATAGTGGTTTGTCTGTATTTATTCTCATTAGCATACAAACATAATGCTCAGATACCTTGCCACAAAATTATTAGTAAAAAGCTTTGCTAATGATAATAAGGTGAAAATCTCTTGCTAATAGAGTGAGAATTTGAGACAAAATTTTCCAATACTACAGATAATTAGTGGCCAATTTTTCAGAAAGAACAATTTTTTGTCAATACAATGAAGGCATCTTTTATAGACCACAATTAACAAAAATACATGTAATAATATCTGAAGCCCACAAAAATACATGTAATGATATTTCAAGCCCACAAAAATACATGTAATGATATCTGAAGCCCACAAAAATACATGTAATGATATTTCAAGCCCACAAAAATACATGTAATGATATTTCAAGCCCACAAAAATACATGTAATGATATTTCAAGCCCACAAAATACATGTTATGATATTTCAAGCCCACAAAAATACATGTAATGATATCTGAAGCCCACAAATTTAAAAACTTTTGCCACTATTCTCATGATGATTATGTACAAAGGCCAAAACTACATTTGTGTGTTACATTAGTAGTTTAATGTGTTAGGAGTAAAGCCATCTGCGTGTCAGCAACGTTTACACTTTAATAAGGATTAAACAGTTAAAAGGCTATAATGGTCAGATCAATCTTACAACCATCCCAGAGGAAATTAAACTTGGACAATCAATTTTCACTTTCCACTTATCAGGTCAATGCAGACCTCTAATCTATCAACCGATATTGGTCCAATTCTCAGATAAAACACTATCTCTATAATTGTCCAATCAACAGCCATCGTTTCACACACCATTCACTTTGTAATATGCTGTAAATTCGACAAACATGAAATCCATGTGTCATTCATTGCTAACATGCCAAGATTTTAATTGAGAAATTGGTTGTTATTTAACAGAAAATGGCCATTGATTTCCGCCATCTTGCTGTTTTAGTGTTAAAGATAATTCCAATGATTTGTTTTAGGTGAAGCTAGAGTCTGATACCTGGTGTTGTATAACAAACAAACATATGAAACACAAAGATAACACAATCTCCGCTGGAATATCAATGGCTGTTTATAGCAAAAGAATATTTATTTTTCTATCTGTTATAGGCACATTGTCTGGAAAAGGGTCTGTAATCAGTTATTACTGATTAATTTTCATTCAATAACGGCATCAAACAAATCAATTATCCTTAATAAAATAACAAAGTATACTGGCAGGTGAACAATTCTCGTCAAGTATCAATTCTCATCAGGGCTATGGTCAGACAAATTTGCAATATTTCAGCATGCACAGCCTTTCAGCCTTTTGAGGAAAAAGTTTGTTTATTCAATGTATCTACGCAAATCGCAAATCAGTAATCAGTAATAATACAACCAGTGAGGGCATGCTCACTATCAAGAATTGGTCTGCAGTTAGAAATCAGTGAAATACAGCCAGTGAGAGCATGTACAGCCAGTGAGAGCATGCTCACTACTAAGAATTGGTCTGCAGTTAGAAATCAGTAAAATACAGCCAGTGAGAGCATGCTCACTACTAAGAATTGGTCTACAGTTAGAAATCAGTGAAATACAGCCAGTGAGAGCATGCTCACTACCAAGAATTGGTCTGCAGTTAGAAAACAGTGAAATATAGCCAGGGAGAGCATGCTCACTACCATGAATTGGTCTGCAGTTAGAAATCAGTGAAATACAGCCAGTGAGAGCATGCTCACTACTAAGAATTGGTCTGCAGTCAGGAAAACTGTAAAATATAGCCAGTGAGAGCATGTACAGCCAGTGAGAGCATGCTCACTACTAAGAATTGGTCTGCAGTTACAAATCAGTGAAATATAGCCAGTGAGAGCATGCTCACTACTAAGAATTGGTCTGCAGTCAGAAAACAGTGAAATATAGCCAGTGAGAGCATGCTCACTACCATGAATTGGTCTACAGTCAGGAATCAGTGAAATACAGCCAGTGAGCTTTACTTTGAATAGAACAGAACTGAAAATACCTACTGATATTTTCCATTTCAAATTGAAAACTAGTATGTTTTACAGCTGAAGTATATTTCTTACTGAATTTGAATACAGTTAAATATATATGATATATATGTACATGCGTGTGTCTATGTATGTCTGTGTTTAAAGCAAACATACAACTATAGTATTCAGGTTAGGTAAAAGAATTAAAGTATCATTAAATGGGAATTGTGTTTAAAATTAAATGATTTACAAGATAAAACCAGGCAACAACATCTTAATACATTGGAGTTTTAACACTTCTGCTTTTGTAACAGTTTTAACTTCAGAACAGAAATCAATACCTTAATAACAACTTGAACATTTTACTTGAAAATAAATTGCCTTAAATCCTGTGTGTATAGATGTTTAACAATACTTTACTCTGTTCTTCATTTCAAAGTATGACATTTTAAATTGAAAAACTAACATTGAAACGTAATTAAAATACACAAAAATTTGACACAGAACAATATACTTACAGAAATACAATGTATTATATATAACTAAAGAAGGTCGATATATAAACAAATGTAAAAAGAGATATTTTTTTCATTTAGAATGAAATTTTTATCTTGAAAGGATATAAATACACGTATGAATGGAAATGTACCACTAAACTGTTTTGATGGTGCTGAGAGGTCAACAAAAATTAGAGTGTTAAATAAATACTGTATATGTGTATGTTTACATCTACATAGAACATCAGTTGTACATCAATAGTATATGTTTTAGTTTACATCTACACAGAAGGTCAACTGTATATGTGTATGTTTACATCTACACAGAACATCAGTTGTACATCAATTGTATATGTTTTAGTTTACATCTACACAAAAGATCAACTGTATATGTGTATGTTTACATGTATGCAGAATGACAATTATATATGTGTATGTTTACATCTACACAGAATGTCACTTGTATATGTGTAAGTTTACATCTACACAGAACGTCACTTGTATATGTGTAAGTTTACATCTACACAGAACGTAACTTGTATATGTGTATGTTTACATCTACACAGAACATCAATTGCACATCAATTGTATATATGTAAGTTTACATCCACACAGAACATCACTTGTATATATTGTAAGTTTACATGTACACAGACGGCTAATTGTATATGTGCATGTTTACATGTACACAGAACGTCAATTGTATATGTGTACATTTACATGTACACAGGTCAATTTTATATGTGTAAGTTTACATGTACACGGGTCAATTGTATATGTACACAGGTCAATTGTATATGTGTAAGTTTACATGTACACAGGTCAATTGTATGTGTAGTTTTACATGTACACAGGTCAATTGTATATGTGTAAGTTTACATGTACACAGGTCAATTGTATATGTGTAGTTTTACATGTACACAGGTCAATTGTATACATACACAGAAGGTCAATTGTATATGTGTATGTTTACATGTACACAGAACGTCAATTGTATACGTACAGAGAAGGTCAATTGTATATGTGTATGTTTACATGTACACAGGTCAATTGTATATGTGTAGTTTCACATGTACACAGGTCAATTGTATATGTACACAGAAGGTCAATTGTATATGTGTATGTTTACATGTACACAGAACATCAATTGTATATGTACACAGAAGGTCAATTGTTTATGTGTAAGTTTACATGTACACGTTACATTGACATTCTAATGACAAATATAGTTAAGATTTACACAAAGTCAAAGTGTAGTTGGCTATGTTGTTGACATTAGACAGACTGTAATCAATTACAAACTCTTTCCTACAAATAGACTTTTGTCACATTTAAGACCTTCTATCATTAATAAACTGATCTAATTTGGACAGAGGTTCATAGTAAACTTACAAAACAAAGTATGTAGTCAATAACATGAAAATCTCTGACATTTTCCCATGCCTACAGAAATGAATGTAAACATGAGTTGTGTCTTTGAAAAGTATCTACAACTTAACATACATACTAAAGAAAAGCGCACTGGTATAATATAATCTGTAAAGTCAACTTAATTTACCTACAGAGGGTAAAGGTATCAATGTAGTGGTTACAAAACAATAAAAAACACTGCCGATCTATTTAAACCACACTACGTGCTGGTACATACAGCATTACTTTACACCAAGTTTCCAATCCATTGTTAAAGTGAACCATGACTATTAAGTCTTGTGCTTTTAAATCACTTGATTAAAGGGATATATAATAGAAACGACACCACAAAAATTGGCATTCCAATGAAACACAAAATGGTATTAATAACATCAGTTTTATGTATCATACCATTTAAAGGATATATCAAACTACACATACAGATTTAAAAATTCAACATTCCTTAACTTCTGAGGTTAAATAACTTGAACATTTAACTCAGAGGAGACCAGCAGAACAAGGGTACATTATTGACACAAAAAAAATCAATCTGCTGAAAGAGTAATCCATAAATCTGCTAAAAGAGTAATCCATCTGAATATATATATAAGTTCTTAAATAAATAAGAAATGTTGTCTCCATTTTACTGATTGCGTAATATCACGGAGGGTGATATGTGTTCCTAAGAACATCATTCAGTGTTATTGTAGTGAAGCACTTATCATGACAAGTGTAATACATATCTTCATAACAGATTAATTAATTGTAAAAAATGTAGAAGTATAGCGGAGCTGTTAAATTTCTTGACCCATAAAATGACAAAGTTTGATAATGCAATTTGTGGTTTTGTGACAGCTTTTATTAACATGTGATTCAGAGCTTATAACAATTTTGATTTGTCCATGTGTAACATATCAAAGGATATTATGCAATTCCAATGCTTGAATCTGAACAAAAGCAACATACTAAAGAACATGGCTACCATATGCTTTTAACAAACATAATAGGAAGATATTCAGAACGATAATAAAAATGTCATTTACATGTAATTTGGTGTGATAGAAATGGAGTTTAAAGTGTGTAAATGGTTCATTAAAGGAGAAATGGAAAACTCAGCATCCACTAGTGATTATCAATCATTCTGCTATATCATTATCACATTTAGACTAAAAATCTGGGAATCAATAGACAAAGTTGTAAGTAGCTCTACCTTTCCCTATATATCTGCTACCAAACTGACATTCTCCCAGACTTAACTAAGACTGTATTCCTGTTATAGCAGACACTGGGATACAAACAAAATTTTGGATAAGGGAAGATCAAATGTAACTGAGTGAGGATAATCTTGTGACAAAAACCCTCTGTCGGGGAATCACATTCCTAATTTATAATCGTTGTGAGAGCGGAATAATTAAATCAAATCAATAAAAGATATGTTTTGAGACAATCTGTTTAAAAACCAATCTCTCATCACTCCTGTTTTCTGATATGATGCACAGAGGACCTAATGAAAACTGCTATGCGGTCACATGTGAGTGACCTAGTAGGTGTGTCATAATTGACCAATGAAAATGTTACTTTTATTATCTGTAAAGTTTATCGATGTGATGTGTTAAAACAGAGCAATGAATGATAGTTATCTCTGTTCATAGGGACATCTTATAACATAGAAAAAAATTATCAATAAAATGTCATGCAATTCAGTGATAGAATGACTTTAGTACCATGTCCCATCCTTAAAGCAACTTTTGAGAATTAAATCTATATTCAACACAGGTGGTTCACCAACAACCACATATTTTCTGTACACTGATCCGATTTTAACTGATATCTATTTTTATGCTATATTTATTTATTTTTATGATTGATGTTTTACACCTCGCTCAACAATTCTTCAATTACAGTAGAACCTGCTTTAGCGACCACCTGTGTATAACGACCACCAGTGCCTGGCACCATAAAACTTAAGAATTACTTAAGTCTAAAATTTTACTCAAGTGTGCCAAATCTTGAAATCTGATTGGCTGAGCAGGCCAATTTGAGAATATTCTCAGACTTAAGTAAATTCTCAAGTTTTATGGTGCCAGGCACTGGTCACAAATACTATTTTTTACTGACCCCAATAGGACCATTTGTGTACAAATCAACCTCCCTATAAAGACCGATTTTCTTGTGTCCCTAAGGAGGTCATTATATACAAGTTACACTGTATATGGTGATAGCCAGTTTTTTATGGTAGAGAAGAGAACTCGGTCATAATGCTCCCTTTCCACATGGAAACTGACAAACTTTCTCATAAAATCAGCTTATGTTCTAGTGGGACTCCACCTGCACAGGCTAGAGGTGAGAGAATTCATGCTTTTAAATGCGGTGCTCTAAGCACCGGCCACACAGGCAACTTTTATGTTATAAAGACATTACATGAAAACATTAAGTAAAGTTTACTATTAATTTGGATGTCAGTTTACCAGCTTACCTTAAGATGGACAAAATACAGTAACACAATTTGGGACATTTGTAACATTAAGTAAAGTTTACTATTAATTTGGATGTCAGTTTACCAGCTTACCTTAAGATGGACAAAATACAGTAACACAATTTGGGACATTTGTAACATTAAGTAAAGTTTACTATTAATTTGGATGTCAGTTTACCAGCTTACCTTAAGATGGACAAAATACAGTAACATAATTTGGGACATTTGTGTACTTTAATAACACACTATTTCTTGATTAAAAGCAGAGAATGAGAATAACCTGAATTTTAATATAGCGGTAGATAAGCTGAATGTTTTGGATGAAACCTCTGCGTATGCACATTATAAGACATTTTATATCACAAAAATGAACAATCAATAGAAACATTTGATTTACGACATATAATATTTTAGGATTTTCTCACCTCATTTTTGATTTGATTTTATTCATGACAACAAAACTATCCGCTGTAAATAAAATATGTAATTACTTTACTTTATACTTCACTCCTTAGATAGCATTTAGATGGTATTGATTGTCCAGATGTGGTAATATTGAGATATTTAATATTCCGACTTCGTAGAAAATAAGTTACAGCGTGTAAAATTTAGACAGTCAACATCATGTAGCTGTCAAATTATTTATGGCCCTATCTACATTATAGTATATTAAACCTGTATGTCAAGCCATTTGACATTTTAAGTTGTGTATAGAAAATAAATTAAAGTGAAAAATCTACTATAAAGTAATATTTTTACTGGACACAGCTATGTAAACTTTACTTCAAACATTCTCATATGTCTTGTATAGTTATATTGACTTACAGTCTATATCATTAACTACTACTCACTCTGGCTACGTGGTGAGAGTGTTTGCCTTACAAGAGGAGTATGACACCCCCCCCCCCCCCCCCCCCCCCCCCCTTCAACTGAATTCCCAGTCCAAATCTATAACAGATAGACTAGAGACTGATCCTTCACTCAGCATATGAAGTAAATGTCATGAGTCTCACTAATATATAACTTAAAACCAAGGTCTGGTATGATGGTAAGCCTTCCTTTGCAAAAGTCAAATGATGTTGCACTTCAATCAGAGCTGGTGACATCTTCATAAAGATATACTCACTATACAATTAAAAGGTAGAACTAAACTTATATCCATTTAATTCAAAAGTATGACCCAGCTTGGATTTTCTATTTTCAAAGATTTTGTCTAGACTTGATTTTGGATGTACATTCATGCCATTCTACTAGAATCATCAGCTTTCTGTGAGATGAACCATTTTCACTTGTTATATCAACATACAATCTTACAACACACTGCAAATCTTACAACACGCTGCAAATCTTACAACACACTGCAATACTGTCTTTCAATTAACATGTACTGACATCTTTACACTCTGTGCACTCAAAGATAAATCATATGAACAAGGGAAACCGACACGCACATTGGAACTAAATAAATTAATTTCAAAGATATAATCCTTTAAGTACTGATACAATACTCTTTCATTCTAGTCTTTTCCTGTCAATATTGAATATTTTAACACTTTCACAGAACAGATAATCAAGATTTAAATACTGGTATCATCATGTCTTCAATAAAATATGGATAATTGAGAAAATGTGAAGTTAATGGTGAAAAATCAATCAGGAATAATGTGTTGTCGGGTGCAGCTACATTGTACAAATGGGATACTGATAACATCTTCAAAAGAGTAATGGAATATTACTGATATTGATGAGAGGTTTTATCTTGTCTGAATGCTTCAAATATCCACATAGAGAGTTTTAAAACTCTCATCAAAGAGTAAAAAACTGAAGATTCTATATAATAAGCAAAAAACATTGGTGCGGATTACAAAGTCAATAACTATACAGGATTATGTACATAATGTACCGGTACCCATACAACTAAATCTAACCTACATTATCATTTACTTTAAAGTATAGTCTACTCATTTTAATTATTCCAAACGTTCATTTGGTTTCATTTACATGTATTTACACTATACCTCTAAGATACTATATTTCGTTCTCACTATTACCTGAGCTATATTTCTTTCTCACTATCACCTGAGCTATATTTCGTTCTCACTATTACCTGAGCTATATTTCTTTCTCACTATAACCTGAGCTATATTTCTTTCTCACTATAACCTGAGCTATAGTTCTTTCTCACTATAACCTGAGCTATATTTCTTTCTCACTATAACCTGAGCTATATTTCTTTCTCACTATAACCTGACTATATTTCTTTCTCACTATAACCTGAGCTATAGTTCTTTCTTGCTATAACCTGAACTATATTTCTTTCTCGCTATACCTCGAACTATATTTCTTTCTCACCTGTGATGGAAGTTATGCGCCATTATTAGGATAAAAGTAGATCATGTTCTAAACAACGAGGATTTTGTAATATCATAATTTTGTTTTTCATATATTCATGTGGACAGGATACCTCATCTGATAGCTCCAGTTATTTACAAACATTCTGACAGTAATATAACCCCTGAATAAGACAAACTTTAAGGGAATATGTTACCTCAATCAAGGAGGTCAATATGGTGTTTTAAAGCACAAACACAGAAATAAGAAATCTAACATACCTTCACTGTCTTTGAATTTCTTGACAGCGACCATCTCTCCTGACTCCTGCAAAAAAAAGAACCAAGAAAATCATGAGTACGAATGATCATTAGGTGGATAAAATAATCAAAGTTCAATTTTATCCTAATCAATTTGACTTTTTAGTGATCATATAACAGTGAGTTGTTTAATCAAAGTTTTTTATTCAACCACAAGTAAAACTTCAAAGCTTCAATGTCACTGTTCACATCATGGCATGGCTTAACTACCTGTGGCAACAAGAGGGTAAGAGGACAGGCTTAAAGGTCATCGGATTCTCTGCCCTATCTACAAAATCTATGACCCAGGCCAGACATGAACGTCAAAATACTCTTGACAAATTGTATACCAAATTTTAGGAAGAAGTACTGGTACCACATTGGCCTAGTTTAATATGTTGCACAATTTGAGGAGTAAAGGCCCAGTGGTTGTTTAGTAGGCCCAGTGGTTGGTAAAAAGTAGGCCTAGTTCAAAATGTTGCACAATTTAAGGAGTAAAGGCCCAGTGGTTGGTAAAAAGTAGGCCTAGTTTAAAATGGTGTACAATGACAGACAAAAATAGGGCCCACATGCATAATCCTAGGAATATTTTTAAGTCAAATAATATTCTTAACTTCTCCTGCCTAGATTTCAGGATAAATGTAAATTCAGTAAACTTCTAGGCCTTGAGTAATGCTCTAGATTGAAGCAAGTGAGCACAGATCTAAATTTGATCACCAGACTGACACATATGCCCTTAAAATGGAGCTTACAGAAGCAAGAAACACTCTATATGGTTTAGTTCCAGCTGATATACTGGTCAGCAGAGGAGTTATTTCATGGGACATTTTGTTGGAAAGGTCTTACCCTTCTGTAAAATACAGTTTTCAGCTTCATATACAAACACAATAGCATTAAAATCACTGTCAGGTTTTGTAAACTCTCCGAAGTTTTAGTTTAAATATGGCTAGATAAAGAAGTCAATTATCATAACATTTTGGTGTGGACATTGTATTTCTATGTACAAGTACAGTAAAACTTGCTATAGCAGCCACCTCTATATAAGGATTACCTGTTTATAAAGGCCAGATTTTTTCAAATCTCTTGACTGCATACTTCAACTTAATTGAACCCTGTGTATAAGAGTCACCTGCACATAAAGGTAAATATTTTCTGGTCCCTTGGGTGGCCCCTATATACAGGTTTCACTGTATATACCCGCAGTGCATTACATATTAACCTGTTCTCTATGTCATTGCAACCTTACTTGCTTTGAAGCTGATGAAGTTTTGACCTTAACTTACAAGATATTATAGACAGCTGATTAAACATACATAATAAATTATGTCAACTTAGTCCAAGGGTAACCATTTATAGACCAGATCAACATTATCATTTTGTATACATAAAAAGAATATTTTCATGTAATCAATTCTCATACACAAACTGTTATTATTTGCCATTTAACAACATCACAGATACCTTTGAAAAATAATGAAAATATTATTTTGGGAGGGCAATTTTGCGATATAAACTACATATATATGAAAAAAGTAAGTACTACCTTGAATAGAACAGAATGGAAAATAGCTATTGATATTTCTATTTCAATTGAAAACTAGTATGTTTTATAGCTGAAATATATCTCTTACTGAATTTGAATATAGTTAAATATATGTAATATATACATTTGTACATATGTACAAGTGTGTGTCTGTGTGTATGTGTGTGTCTGTGCATGTGAGTGTGTGAATATGTGTGTGTGTGTATCATAAAGGGATGTAATTTTTTTAATAAACTAATTATAGAAGCTATAATCTATGTCCCTGATAGAGAAAGAACTGGGAACAAAAGTGGGAGGATTAGAAGACATTGTATTGGAATTTGTTAATTGGATTCTCACACCACAAACAACAAACTAACAAAATGATGAGGGCTAATTTATGATGTGGAGACCAATCCCAGAGTGACTGAGTGGGGCTAGAGTATTGCCCAATCCCAGTAACCATGTCAACTCAAGACAAGGGTCTATGCCGCTGAGTGGCTAGAGTATTGACTAATCCCAGTAACCATGTCAACATAAGACAACGGTCTATGTCTCTGAGTGGCTAGAGTATTGACCAATCCCAGTAACCATGTCAACTCAAGACAAGGGTCTATGCCGCTGAGTGGCTAGAGTATTGATCAATCCCAGTAACCATGTCAACTCAAGACAACGGTCTATGTTTCTGAGTGGCTAGAGTATTGACCAATCCCAGTAACCATGTCAACTTAAGACAATGGTCTATGTTTCTGAGTGGCTAGAGTATTGACCAATCCCAGTAACCATGTCAACTCAAGACAACGGTCTATGTCGCTGAGTGGCTAGAGTATTGACCAATCCAAGTAACCATGTCAACTCAAGACAACGGTCTATGTCGGTGGTTAGAATATTGTGTTTTAAATCAGAAAGTCAGCGTGGGTTTGAACCCTACTGGAACCTAAACTGATTTTGCTAAGAAGTTTGCCAGATCAAGGCCAGTTGTTTTTGTTGTTATTTTTTGTATTGTATTATTTTTGTTTTTTGCTTTGTTTTTTTTTTATTGGGTGGGGGATGTAAACTGCAAATTAAATTTTGTACTCTGCCAGTAAAAACTAGTCACAACAAAATAACTGAAAAATTACTTGGTGTGGCATAAAATAACCATGAAACAACATACGAGATACTAAAGACAGCACTGATGTAAAATATCAATATCAACCATAAAACAACATGAAAACATACAAGACAGCACTGACTAGAAAACATTGAGATACTAAAGACAGCACTGATGTAATATATCAACCATCAAACAACATGAAAACATAAGATATACTTAAGACAGCACTGATGTAAAATATCAACCATAAAACAACATGAAAACATAAGATATAACAACATGCAAACATATCATACAAATGAAAACATTGAGATACTAAAGACAGCACTGATGTAATATATCAACCATAAAACAACAAACTTAACATGAAAATCAACAAGAGACAACATACTTGAACTAAAGACAGCACTGATGTAAAATATCAACCATAAAACAACATGAAAACATAAGATATACTTAAGACAGCACTGATGTAAAATATCAACCATAAAACAACATGATACATAAGATCAAGACCATGAAAACAACATAAAAACATTGAGATACTAAAGATACTGTAAAATACAGCACTGATAAGATAATATGATCAACCATCAACATGAAAACATGAGAAAAAGACATGAAGATACAAACAACATGAAAACATAAGATATACTTAAGACAGCACTGTCAGTGCCACTGATGTAAAATATCAACCAGTCATCAACAAACCTTTCACATCAGAAGACCATTATAACAAATTTCAATTATTAAATGTAAATAGTCTGTGTACATCAATACAGTGTTGTGTATACCAAAGCGGTGTGAAATATCATATTCTCAATTACTAATTGTCATAACAAATTTACACTTTGAAAAATGATAAAGGGAAAGAGTGTACTTGGACAATTTTCATTTTTCCATCTAGAAAGTTTCCCTTATGGTGAACTTGGACAATTTTCATTTGATTCCATTTACATAACGCTACAGAGTTGATACCATCCATGTGGATGACATTCAAACATGTTTACATGACAACAACCAAACTAGGATATTCTTCTCTGGGAGATGCACGCTATCTACACAAGCAAATGATCTCTTCTCAAGTAAATCAAAGTTATTTTCAATTGAAATACATGCATGTGGAAAATAGTTTTATTCATTTCAATTCTAAGACTCACACCCTACATAAAAGATTCTTAAGATAACACCATGCACAGCGTGGCCTTTGCATTTCAATGCTTTTTTTATTTAATTCAATTTGCAAAATTCAATAACACTGTTCTTTTTTTTCACGGGACCTGAAATCCCCCTGACATGAAAATGCTATTTCACCATTATGATCATACATGTTGTCGCTGCAAAAGTAGTTCAATAAAAATGTTTCTGAATAACAGGGTATTGGTTTCTGACATGTTAGCACAAGAAATCGTGTTCATGTTATATGAAAATTTCACCTTCAAATCACCTGTAACCCAGATTTAAGTAATCATAATGTGTGTACACCTTTAGAATGTTGTATACTGATAAATAGTTGGTTGTTCGCAGAACCTTGTGATATATCAATATCATTATTCATAAACACAGCAAATAGTTTGTATTATTTACATGGCCTGCCACCTTCATTATGCAAGATCAAAATAAATTCACATTCAAAGTTTAAATTGTGTGTACTTATTTTTAAATGTGTTTCATGATGTCTGTAAATTTGTATACATGTACACATGCTGTATTTTTTGGTTCTTTAGCTATAATGGAGTTTTCTGAGGACAGATTTACTACACTGTTAAATCTACATGTATTAATAATAAATCTGTTGTTTTTTTGTTTAAACAAAAGAACTAATTATACATGTAGGTCATGTTCTAATGGATAAGAAATCTTATGCAAATTATATTACTTTCTATGAAATTTCATAATTTGACCAGGAATTGATATTAACATGTATGAAGTGACCATGCCCAATTAATCAGTTGTATTTGCTGGACAGTCGGCACCGTACATGATAAACTAAGAGAATAGATTGATATAATAATCATCAAGTTTTCAGGAGTTATTCAACATCTATGGAATCAGTTGAACTTTGACCTTATTCTACAACTACAGTTGTATGTCTAAGGAATGTACCAGTAATTGACTGAAATAGATTCTAAATGTACATGTACTTATGTGTTATACGTAAATTATCATTTTTTTTTAATTGACAACTGATCATTGGGAATGACTCATTATTTGTCTTTGTCTACTAACTTTTAGCTCTGATCTTAAGTAAACCAAATTATTGGTATATTTTCATATATCAATATTTTTCCATAAAATAGCAAATATGATATAAATTTGAAGGTTGCACACAGATGTGCCAATTATGTTCAGTTTCTGAATAAATTTCTTTTTAAAAGGTTATAAATTTACTATGGTATGTTCCAAATCCTTTACCCTATTTTTTCAATGTCAAACAACCAAAAAGAACATAACCATGGAAACTAAATAACAAAACAAAATAAAAATAACATCTGGAAACATTTTAACCAAAGTAAATTGTTGTTATACTACTGTCAATCTACTGGACCTAACACCAACTTTTGTCCACCATGCTGCATTTGAAAAACCTGAATTGTCCCCAATATCAATAGTTACAAATATACCACCACACTTAATATTTTGATCATAAACAGAGAACCATGCATGGAAACTAAAAGGCAGTGGTTACCTTAATAAATGGACTGCAAGAATTATGTAATTATTTTTAATATTTTGCCCTTACATGGATTAATCTGTCCAGCTAAATCTCCACTAAGTCACATGGAATTTCAATAGCTTCAAAGTTAACAGTCACATTATTAACTTTTATCGTCATTATTCAAGTAAACATCTTATCCTTTGCAACAGTTTGAGGGCTTGGAGCAATTAACAAAAACTAAATGCCATTTATCCTAAGTAGTAGGTTTCTGTACAACACTTCAGGCGTAATTTAGGTGACCAGTATTAACGGTTGCTAATTGCTAGTCTGTGTTGATTTACAACACAAACTCAGAACTGACTCAATGGTAATCCTCTTATAACACAAAGATTGGTCAATGTGTTCACATATATATATATATATACCATAACATATAAAGTAATCATCTTGATGCATGTGTAAAATAATACCACAAAATTTACCTTTACTGAAAGGATTTCCCCTTAGACTGATAACAAAAATATATTTAAAAACTTCCCTTGACAAAAACTTTGAGCACTACAATAATATCACTTATAAATGTTCCTCATACTACTAAATGAATACTCATATTTATTTATTTGCTTTGAAGGTATCAAACTTTAAACAAACATTACCTGAACACAACATGAAAGTGAACTGTCAACTGATTAAGACCAGTTATTTCCATTTGAAAGTAATTAGTAAACTGTTCATCTTTTTGTGACCAATTGACGTCAGGTAGGTAATCCTAATTTTAATTTTTCAATTACTGTTCCACTGTTATTATAAATAAACAATTCATTTCATATTTCATAAAGAAATGAAGAAAGTGATGACATTCTTTGTGATTTTAAACAAGGAGTGCATTTACTGTTATGAAATTTTGTATTTGTCATGAAGTTTAAAGTTGTAAAATGAATGAGTGTTGTCAAGAAATGACTCTTGTAAATTTCTGAAATAAGTTTGCCGAAAAATAAGATGCACTTTATATGTGCTATAAACTTTTTTTCAACATTTTGGTGCACAAAAACTAGGTGCGCATTATACACAGATGCCCATTATACACCAGAAATTATGGTATATTGGAAAAGACCATCATTGCCTTTTATATGTAGCAGAATCTGGACAATATTTAGATTCCAAAACTAACAAAGATGGTCAAGACTCATATTTGCAAGGCTTAGTCTATATAATGAGATTTTTTTATGTATACAAAATATTTCCTAACATAAAATCAGTATCATATTTCATTGGACCCAATATCTGACAGGTTGACCTAATGTTAGTCTCTTGAATTGGCTAAAAATGCAATGTGCTAAAATATCGACCCTCACTTGGTCTCTGCTCTGGACCCAGTTGAGCCCTGAAAAATGCCCCAAACATTGATCTTGAAAGTGTGTCCACATCACTGGACCTCTGGCTACGACCTTGAATATGTTCCACATTGTCACTTAAGAGAATTATACAATTATTTTATTACTTGACTGGATATAAAAACAAATTACCGTTATACAAAGACACCTTGTTATTGGCAAACAGCAGGATACTTGAACTTAATCATGCAAATATTCCTGTGAGAAATTGACCTAAGTATTATAAATGAATACAACCTTACAGGGTACCCCATTTTCCAATTATGTATCTATTTTTGTGACTTATATACATGTGGCTTGTTTATAAATAAATGCCAAACTGCTCAATCACATGTAATTTATACAGCTCTGCAGTTAAATTGCAGTTATTTGAAATTTTCATTCAGTCTTTTAAAGTAATTTAAACTGATTTGATCTGTAATTCGATAGGAGGTATATTGACTACTATTTTAGGAACTAAAAATATTTACCCCACCCTTTAAACACAATTGTTGTCCTATCATTTGATCAAATATATGCATTTATGAAATCTCATATCTGTTGAGTTGTCATCAGGTTTTTGTATCAAAACTTATCACCTATATTTCATTCTTTGTATAAAAGTGTCGATAATATTCCAGTGTCAGGGCCGCTAGCATGCCGACTAAAAGTATAGCCTTATCTACACTCTACTGTTCCCCTGCTTTCAAATCAAATATGGTAATCAAAGTTAAACAGTCTCAAAGGTTTGTCAATAAAGTGCTAAAGATATGGAAAGAAAGAACTAGTGAAGTCAATAAACTAATGTTTGAATATGTTACCATTTGTAGGGAAAGCATGTAATGAAACAACTATTCATCTAGTGCGATGATAAAAACTGTAAAATAGTTAACATTCTAGAGTATGTATATGACATGTCGTCATAGCAGAGTCATTTAAGTTTATATATGTTATCATATTTGAGTATGTATATGACATGTTGTCATAGCAGAGTCATTTAAGTTTATATATGTTATCATATTTGAGTATGTATATGACATGTTGTCATAGCAGTCATTTAAGTTTATATATGTTATCATATTTGAGTATGTATATGACATGTCGTCATAGCAGAGTCATTTAAGTTTATATATGTTATCATATTTGAGTATGTATATGACATGTCGTCATATCAGAATCATTTAAGTTTATATATGTTATCATATTTGAGTATGTATATGACATGTCGTCATAGCAGAGTCATTTAAGTTTATATATGTTATCATATTTGAGTATGTATACGACATGTCGTCATAGCAGAGTCATTTAAGTTTATATATGTTATCATATTTGAGTATGTATATGACATGTCGTCATAGCAAAGTCATTTAAGTTTATATATGTTATCATATTTGAGTATGTATATGACATGTCGTCATAGCAGTCATTTAAGTTTATATATGTTATCATATTTGAGTATGTATATGACATGTCGTCATAGCAGTGTCATTTAAGTTTATATATGTTATCATATTTGAGAATGTATATGACATGTCATCATAGCAGAGTCATTTAAGTTTATATATGTTATCATATTTGAGTATGCATATGACATGTTGTCATAATAGAGTATATATATATATATTATAATGTATATATATATGACATGTCATTTTTTAAGAGAGACAAATTGTATACAATTACAGTGATATTATAGTTAGTATTTAGTTATATATACCCATCCACTTGTATTCAATGACTTTCAATTATTTGGGGGTAAAATAATCAAACTAAAGCTTTAAAAATGTGTGGAATATAATTTTGTTTTAAATCTTTGCATCTAATATTAAACTGCACTGCATGAGATCATTCTAATACATCCACAAACTTCCCAAACAGCTCTAACTTCATTTTGGTCACACTGTCAATTTAAAGGTGGCACCAATCCCCTGCCTTATACAGTTATTTGTATCCACATATAAGATCCCAAACTACAGTCTGGATATTATAGGTTTGATTGCTTTTATCAGCTTTTTCCTACTTTGTAGATAATCAGTGCTACAACATGACATCTTATAGTGTATATGTATATATGTAAACTCTGTACTGTATAAAAAGATTAAACTGTGATAAAGAAATTCAAAGTAGTGCACTAAATAGAATAGTTTTCATGAAAAAATACATTGACAAAGCATTCAAGATTTATGGAACTTCTACTAAATACCCTTGACACCAGGTGCCTTTGTGTAAAATTGATTAAAATTGGCTTAATTTGGTAATTTTTTTTTTTTTTTTTTCAGTTTTTTTTTTTTTCTTTTACAAACATGATTTTTGTCCAAAACACTGGTGGCTTAGAATCTGGAAGTATGGTCAGACAGACAGTCTGATAGCTATTTTATTTGCATTAACAGCTAATAAATTCATCTATAATATACTGTGCACTATGCTGGTCAACATAAAATTATCATGTACAACATCAACGGACAGAAACTTGACACACAGAATTTCATTTACACATGTACCAAGTCCTCAAAGATAATTTACATTTCTGTTTACCTTGGTCTCATGAGAGTCCAATAAATGGTTACATTTATAACAGGTTTAGAACCATTGACTATATGTTTGCAGGTAAATCCTATTGTTTAAGTCAAACAAACTTATCAAACTTTTACAAGAATTCTGACGAACAAACTGGGCATGGGGGCAATAATCTTTTACTCATAGCAAATTGAAATGTCAAAATCTACTTGAGCGTCTTTAAATTTAATCTCGGATTATATTTACATATCATCATAACCTACTTGTATGGCTCACTGAAAGTATACACGGGGCCTAACACATAACAAAGTATCGCAAACTTTTTTAGTTTGCTGATTACAAGTTAGACGGATTACATTAAGCTCTATGTATATAATCAGTGTCTTGTAACCTAACTCCATTCGCATAAAAAATTTGTTTGAATAGAATTTTCAAATTTAATGAAAAGGAGAAAAAAAAGAAGTTTCATGGCTGTAAGAAAAATTGTATTAGAAATACAAATAATAATGATTTAGCTGTTACATAAAGTTAAAGTGTTAAGTTACGTGTAGGTAATCAAATCTCCTGAACCGAAGGTCAATGAAGGATGAAATTGATTCTTCTCTAACTTGTACAACAAACACTTCAAAATACCACAGGCTATAATGAAGGGATGAATGAAAAGAGAAACAAAGGGAAGGAAATGCAAATGGAAGTAATTGAAATAACAACAAATATGGAATATAGATTTAATAAAAAATAAAATTATTCTCTATTCCATTCTGTTGAGAAAACTTCCATGACAATTCTTAGATATATAACTCACTATTTCACCATGACAAGACATGACAATTCTTAGATATATAACTCACTATTTCACCATGACAAGACATGACAATTCTTAGATATATAACAATTCACCTTAGACATATATATATAACTCACTATTTCACCATGACAGACCATGTCACTATTTCACCATGACAAGACATGACAATTCTTAGATATATAACTCACTATTTCACCATGACAAGACATGACAATTCTTAGATATATAACTCACTATTTCACCATGACAAGACATGACAATTCTTAGATATATAACTCACTATTTCACCATGACAAGACATGACAATTCTTAGATATATTCACCATGACAAGATATGACAATTCTTAGATATATAACTCACTATTTCACCATGACAAGACAGACAATTCTTAGACAATTTACTTTACACAAATTAGATGTACAATGTATTACCATGACAAGACTTATAGATATATAACTCACTTAGTCACTGTATAATTCTTGATATACACAAATTGTGTACCTTTTGACATGGTATAAATGTACCTTTGACATGGTACAATGTAAGACAAAATGTATACTATGTATATACAGACATTATGGGTATACATATAACTATGACAACAGTAAGATAAATTGTATACTATAAATAGACAGGACAGGGCTTTTTTTTATAGTATCTATGGGGCCTAAAATCGGCCCCATTCCCAATGAAAAATGCATGTACTTTTTCCAAGTTTGATGAAAAAATTCCATATTTCATGAAAAAATTCACGATTTGATGTTGAGCTCATGACCTTAATGAAAGAAAAGTAAAAATGTAAGGGGAAATACATTTTAAAAAATGCATTTAGATTTCCATGTGTGCACATAATTTTTCCCAATTTGACACAAATTCACTTTAAAATCCCAATTGTGTTGCCAATGGCATTTTCCAGAAATTGACAGAAAAAGGCCTGCATAGTGGTAATGGGTTCGGGATACATGTACCTTTGACAGGACAAGACCAAATTTATACATGTCATTAACAATTTATACATGTACTTATGACAAGGTAAGGCAACATGTACCGGTATACTATATAATACTACATATATGCTATATATAACATAAGCAGTATACATGTTCCAATGACAAAGTTATACAAAATGTTCCTATTGTTACTGCACAAATGTTACATATAGAAATCTGACCAACTGACCTACTGACCAGCATCAGTAAGGCATCATTGTCTGAATTCTTTATCACATGCCTGACTAACATTCTATCCTTTGATAGATCAAACAGACTTAGTGATGAGATCTATGCACTCTTATGAAATGTACACCTCATTTGAAATGTCATAATTTTCCTTTGAAAGTTTCTATAAGTAAATATACTGAGAGTTTACATTCAGTTTTGCTACTTACAGACTCTCAAAAATGTCAGATTAAGAACCATCTGTATTGAAGACACACAAAAAGTCTACTCAAATGACTGACAACTTCCTATAGCCTATCCTTTTTAAATAAAAAATTGAATTTTCCACTTCAAAGCAATCCTAAAGTATTGATAAATATGAACACGAAACCCTAGCAAATATCATAACACTTGTAGAATGACTGTTATATCTATAATAGATGATAAATTCAATCAATTTTGTTTAATTAAAACAATCAATTTTTGTTTGCAAGTGAAAATATGGCTGCTATAATCATATTCAATAAGGTATGGTAATGATTACCCAGACCCTTGACATGCTTGATCAGTGTTTGTAGTACTGTTAACCCACGTCAACATAGTTGAAGAGGTGCATAAACAACATTATATACAGATCCAATTAGGTCAATTATGTAAATCAGATACACAACAGTCTGTAGAAAGAAAAAAAACAGTCCATAGAGAGAGAAAAAAAACCAGTCGGTAATGAGAAGAAAAAATAGTCCATAGAGAGAAGAAAAAAGTCCATAGAGAGAAGAAAAAATAGTCCAGAGAAAAGAAAAAAGTATGTAGACAGAAGAAAAAATAGTCCAGAGAGAAGAAAAAAGTCTGTAGAGAGAAGAAAAAATAGTCCATAGAGAGAAGAAAAAATAGTCCAGAGAGAGAAGAAAAAATAGTCCAGAGAGAAGAAAAAATATCCAGAGAGAAGAAAAAAGTCCATAGAGAGAAGAAGAAAAAACAATTTGTAGAGAGAAAAAATAAAAATAGTCCATACAGAGAAGAAAATACATAGAGAAGAAAAAATATGTAGAAAGGTTTTAGAAAAAATAGTCCGTAGTAAGATTTTAGAAAAAATAGTTTGTAGAGAGGAGAAAAAAGAGTCCATATAGAGAGTAAAAGCAGTCCATAGAAAAAAGTCAATAGAGAGAAGATTCAGGATTCACAGCACTCAAGCTAATCTAGCGTCTGGGAGTATATTTACACAGTTCAAGAAGTCTAGCATTTGGAAGTACATATTTACCGAGCAGTCTTTGACACAGACAGACGCAACTCGTGTGCTTTACACACATTAACAGAAAATTAGTAGATCCTATCACTCAGAATCAAACAAAGGAAGTTCTACCATATTATGAGTCCTCTTTATTGAATACAAATAATTTAAACCAACCACTCAGCCATTAAATCTATACACAACATCTCTTTAATTCTGCTCAATTTTGCCTAGTTTGTCTGGTTGAAAACAATATATGATTGAGGATTACATATATTACTCTATAATCATATAAAAGTCACATATACAATTTGTACAAATGCAGTACATGTATAGATGTACATGTTTTGGATTATATTTGCTCATATGTTTGTTAAAATATATGTGCATTTATATTCTATAATATATTACCAGTATATATCCTATATATACACACAAGTATTCTTAGGTAATTATGAATTAAACTGACTGGGACATAAATTTAAGACTTCCATTGTCTATATACCAAAGAATGAACATTACATATGTTCATACATTTTGGTACACCTAAGGTGTGTTTATATTTTATCATTCATACAATGTAAAGTACTTAATTATATTTATGCATGCTCATGTATACACACACACACAAACAAAACATGTACACACACACAAACAAAACAAGTACACACACACTCATATACAAACACACAGATTGACACTTAAGATATTTATAACATTCAAACATGCCTCAAAGTATAATTGCTACCTTGTTACTTCATAACATATTGGTATATTTTGTATGAATATAAATTTTTAATTCACATCGTCTCTGTCCAGACTTACTTCATTTTCAATGTCTACAGGCCTGATGTAATCTTGGTATAATTTTGTGTGGTAATAGTTTGGTATGGTGTCCTGAAAAACCTTGGATAATTGGTGTGTGTCTGTTGCTTCTTTAGAAAGTTATTTAGGTATATAACTGTATAGTGCTACTTATAACTGACTGTATATAAATCACCTCACATACTTGATAATAACCATTTCAAAAGTATGACATTAGCACTAGAATTTTATAATGTCAACAAATGTAAAGGAACTTGTATGTTTTCCAACAGTGTCGATTAAAGGTTCAAACTTATTTTACTTGACAAAGACGAACACAAAATGGAAATGATATGCAAACAGCGATTTCCAAAATGAGTCAAATTTATCTATGCATGTCCCGTTGATGAGTCGAATACACTTAGACAATTACATGCCACTGAAGACAAAAACTTACCTTGTGTCGACATTTCAACACCACACCGTAGGCACCTGGAAATAAAATTTTCAATATTTATATTCTTAAAAAAAAGTTGATATTTTATCTACAGATACAAATATAGAATATAAAGAAGATGTGTTTGTAAAACACGAATGCCCCCAGTCCCAACAAATTTTGTGCTGGCAAATAATATGTATACTTAAATATTGCAATGTCCTACACTTTGACCTCACCCCACCCCCAGGGGCATGTGATGTCGGTGAAGTGTGAGCAACCTTAGATGAACTTACAGTCTAAGTTTGGTTACTGTATCACAATCCAAACTTAAAATATTGCACTTTATATGTAAGAGGGACAGAATTACAGACAGTCAGACAATCCAAACACTAGATGCCCCTGATGGACCTTTAGGCCAGGGGCATTAAAAGCACTTTTGTATATGAAAAGTCTTCCATACATCATCATGATTATATAATCAATTAGTATGACAGAGTTAAAAGCTGATATAAGAATATGATGTAAAATATAAAGTGCCACTATATACATCTTTTCCACTAAGTTTGGTTTTTTTTCCCTTTTATTAATTTGACCCATATTTCACTTGTCTGGAAGAATTTAAGATTATCTTTTAAATCACAGAAGGTAAACTGCCATGACAGTTTGAATTTGAATGAATATACATGTACATCTGAGATGAGACAGACGCATTTGAGTTTAACAGACACATGTATATGTACATGACATCAAAACCATCTATATATCCTTAAATTGTATATATCATCTGTAATCAGAGACTGCAAAAGTTCATCAATAATTTTACACTGCAAAAGTTTATCAATAACAGCAATTTATTTAATACATTGTAGGCTGCTTCGTAAAATCAGCTTAAATGTCTGTGGAGGTTCAACAGAAAGATATAGCACGATCTCCATTAAAAATGTATGGTAGTAAGTTTTATGCAACTCTGAATCAGCCCTTAGTTGTGAATAGAGAATAAACAGTCTTGTTTCTGTTTTTAACTGTTTTTAAAATTACTTTTATTCAACATTTATATAAATTAGGAAAGAAACCTGTTATAGATAAAGCTTAAACATCTAAAATGAATATTTGAATAAACGTCATGTGTTTTTAAACCAAATTGTGAATTGTAAAATGCAAATTCATGTATTCCTAAATATGTCCCAATTTTTCCCCTTCTAAGGGTTAGCCGATCAAATACGTGTACAGGTCTTCTTTCTAACCCATCATGTACATGTACAATGTTTTGTAGTTATATTCTCTCTGTTCGTTAGTCAAGAGTTATCTCCCATGTCAGCAGGTATTGATTGTGACGTCATGTCTTCATATGAGAAAACAATGTCGTTTTCACACAAACATATGATGTTACAACTGATAACTTTTCTCATTTTCAGCACAAACAAATGAGATCGCAATTGATACCTCCTACGAGGGGTGGTAACTCTGGATAATGAAACTATCTAATACCAAGTATGAGTTCTTTACGCTAAAATAAATCACATGTGTTACATGAAAGATTCAAAAGTGGATTAGATTTATCAATTAGAAGATGCGTGAACATCGCGTAGACTATATAAAGCACCAATAACTTAAGTGAAATCTAATTGGTTTAATGACACTCAAACATCAAATTTAAAAATATATCTTTCATATACAGTGTTCGAATATCAGCAATATTTACTGAACAACTCTTTTATAAGTTTAATATAAATGTGGACGACGCCCTGTCCTTTGACAAAGGTATCAATTTCAAAGCACTTAGTGATTTATTTCAAATTTAGATGTACTTAAAGTTCAGGTGTGTGTCCTAAGTCAACATGTTTATAATCTTTTGTACCTTCAATACATGTACATAATACTACAGCTTTAAAAAATGAAATATAACAAGTTAACTTTCCCTACTATAGCACTTTTGGTCTTATATTTAAACTTAAGAACACATGACCTAAAACCAGAATTATAATCTTGAGATCATGAACTTAAATTTAAATTTGTTTTCCTTCACTGTTGTTTACCATATAGACATATAGTATATGAATTAAATGTAACCTTTACCAACAACCCTAAGTATTTAACCAACTTTTGTGTAAATATTCTAGCAGGGATGTGAAATGTATCTTATATACAGATTGTTAACCTCTGTTTAGTTGTACAAAACAAAGATACATGTATAATGCATGTCAACAATTTATCTACTACAAAGCAATTTGTACAGTGGTTTTACCTGCAATGTGATTACCTGTGGCACTTAGTATATTGCAGTAAAAGTGGGACTGTGAAATGGACATCTTGATCAATATGCGTAGATTTCAATAGTTCAACACAAATAGCTACTTCAGAGGTGAACATCATTGATATTTTATAGGTTTCACTGTTCAAATGAACTGGATCATGGATCTATATACATGTACATTTAATTGAACATCAAGTATTTAATCCGGTATATTCAAGTGAACATCAACTTTATAATCATACATATATTTCACTGTACAATGTACCAAAGAAATAAACATCAACTTTATAATCATTGTACAATGTTTGTCCAAAGAAATGAACAAGAGTGATCTGTGTAGATTTATAATTAACTACAAGCATATAATAATTAACATAATATCATGACTAAATTACTCGAACATATTTCAACTAAAAGTATCTACTGAAAAAAAGTAATTATACCAAAGTTTAAAAAAAAATATGCAAAAAAAAATTGGTTTGTGACATTTCCATCTCTATAACACTTTCACAATAACTGTACAAGTATCGGTGAATTTTTTCACATAATATTCATTGTATCCATTTTATTATCATTAAGAAAATCTCTTGCATTTTGTCATGTTTCTGTACACAAAATGTTTATCATGGAATGTCAAAAATGGACAGCACGTGTACATTTCTGGATTTTGTTGATATCATTTTGACTAAAAATGTTAAACAGCCCCCCCCCCCCCCCCCCCCCCCCCCCCCCCCCCCCCCCCTGGCTGAGTGGTTAGAGCATCACGCTTTAAACCAAGAGGTCTCTTACATGTACCTTTGGTCAACATGGGTTCGAGTCCCACTGGAACCTAAGCTGATTTTGTCGGGAAGTTTGCCAGTTTACTTGTGGAAGGGTGGTAGTCTTCCCTGGTACACTGCAACCAAGTTCTCTCCTCGTCATTAAAAACTGGTCGTCATCATATTACAACTGAAAATTCTGGCATTTAACACCAATATAAAACAAACAAGATACTATAAATGTCTGCCATCATTAATTTTTGTTCAAATCTAGTATTGTTTAATTTGCTGATATCATGGAAATGACAATCATTGGACAATTTTAGATTTTAATAGATGTGACCAACACTTACCTTCTCCTACAACTCCTAGTATTTCGTACTTGTTCATTACATATCAATATACTAACGGTTACGCTGTCTAAGCCGTCAACATTCTGCATTTCACAAATTTATAACCTGTTAATGAAAAAAAAGGAAAATCACTGCAAACATTTACAAACAACTGAACAAAGAGATAGGTAGTACCAGCTTAATCATGTTTCAATTAATCAACAATATGTAGCTATATTTTCCAGCTGTATTAAATTATTTCATTTTGTTATAATTAGTAATATTGCAACTCTAACAAACCATTCTTCATCCACTTAATACAAGGATATCTGATTTTTACTAAAAACAAGTATTGTACATGTAACATCAGTACGGTATCTGAAGTACGGTACTTCAAATCAGTTTTGTATATTACAATATGTAGAAAAAAATTTCCATCAGCACATGCTGATACAGTAAAACCTGTTGATACAGGTCACTCAGAGTACGGCTTAGTGTAATCTATCAGCACATGCTGATACAGTGAAAACTGTTGATACAGGTCACTCAGAGTACGGCTTAGTGTAATCTATCAGCACATGTTGATACAGTGAAAACTGTTGATACAGGTCACTCAGAGTACGGCTTAGTGTAATCTATCAGCACATGTTGATACAGTGAAAACTGTTGATACAGGTCACTCTAGAGTACGGCTTAGTGTAATCTATCAGCACATGTTGATACAGTGAAAACTGTTGATACAAGTCACTCAGAGTACGGCTTAGTGTAATCTATCAGCACATGTTGATACAGTGAAAACTGTTGATACAGGTCACTCAGAGTACGGCTTAGTGTAATCTATCAGCACATGTTGATACAGTGAAATGTTGATACAGTGAAAGAGTACGGCTTAGTGTAATCTATCAGCACATGTTGATACAGTGAAAACTGTTGATACAGGTCACTCAGAGTACAGCTTAGTGTAATCTATCAGCACATGTTGATACAGTGAAAACTGTTGATACAGGTCACTCAGAGTACAACTTAGTGTAATCTATCAGCACATGTTGATACAGTGAAAAACTGTTGATACAAGTCACTCTAGAGTACAGCTTAGTGTAATCTATCAGCACATGTTGATACAGTGAAAACTGTTGATACAGGTCACTCAGAGTACAACTTAGTGTAATCTATCAGCACATGTTGATACAGTGAAAACTGTTGATACAGGTCAATCAGAGTACAACTTAGTGTAATCTATCAGCACATGTTGATACAGTGAAAACTGTTGATACAGGTCACTCTAGAGTACAACTTAGTGTAATCTATCAGCACATGTTGATACAGTGAAAACTGTTGATACAGGTCACTCAGAGTACGGCTTAGTATAATCTATCAGCACATGCTGATACAGTGAAAACTGTTGATACAGGTCACTCTAGAGTACAACTTAGTGTAATCTATCAGCACATGTTGATACAGTGAAAACTGTTGATACAGGTCACTCAGTACACTTTATAATCTATGCACATGCTGATACAGTGAAAACTGTTGATCAGGTCACATAGAGTACAACTTAGTGTAATATCAGCAAAACTGTTGATACAAGTGAAAACTTTGATAGGTCACTCAGCTTAGTGTAATCTATCAGCACATGCTGATACAGTGAAAACTGTTGATACAAGTCACTTTAGAGTGCAGCTTAGTGTAATCTATCAGCACATGCTGATACAGTGAAAACTGTTGATACAAGTCACTCAGAACAGCTTAGTGTAATCTATCAGCACATGCTGATACAGTGAAAACTGTTGATACAAGTCACTTTAGAGTGCAGCTTAGTGTAATCTATCAGCACATGCTGATACAGTGAAAACTGTTGATACAGGTCACTCAGAGTACGGCTTAGTGTAATCTATCAGCACATGCTGATACAGTGAAAACTGTTGATACAGGTCACTCAGAGTACGGCTTAGTGTAATCTATCAGCACATGTTGATACAGTGAAAACTGTTGATACAGGTCACTCTAGAGTACGGCTTAGTGTAATCTATCAGCACATGCTGATACAGTGAAAACTGTTGATACAGGTCACTCTAGAGTACGGCTTAGTGTAATCTATCAGCACATGTTGATACAGTGAAAACTGTTGATACAGGTCACTCAGAGTACGGCTTAGTGTAATCTATCAGCACATGTTGATACAGTGAAAACTGTTGATACAAGTCACTCAGAGTACGGCTTAGTGTAATCTATCAGCACATGTTGATACAGTGAAAACTGTTGATACAGGTCACTCAGAGTACAGCTTAGTGTAATCTATCAGCACATGTTGATACAGTGAAAACTGTTGATACAGGTCAATCAGAGTACAACTGTTGATACAGGTAACTCTACAGTGTAGCTTACTGTAATCTACCAGCACACGCCGATACAGTAAAAACTGTTGATACAGGTCACTCTAAAGTTTAGGTTCAGTGTAATATGAAGAGGACCAGCTGTGTTACAATTATTAATTCTATAATAACGATCAAACATATCCAAAATAAGAAAGTACTTATAGTACTGGAATACAAAACTGAAATGTGACAATAATGTGTATACAATTAGTTAATATTGATAACAAACCACTTACATTTAAACAGCATACATTGTATATAGCATATACAGAGTGTATCAAATTTCAAATACGGCTATACATATACTAAATTATCAAACTGAAAACTTTGTAAGTGGAGATGTAGACAAGGAAGAAAATCTGGCCAATCTATAATTGGATCTAGTCATGTGACTTTAGACAACCATGTATGTTGTACTTTGATATTCCTATTTTACACATATACAGTCAGAGTATTACCCCGGGTACCGGTAACTAGGGTTGTATGGGGAAAATGCATAATGTATGTGTATACAGTGAAAATACACACTATCAGACTAAAAACTTTTGCTTTTATAAAATGATAGTCACTAAACCCCTAACAAAAACAGTATCCTATTTAAATATTGTCCTGATAAAATTACAGACAGACATTATCGCTTTCATTCTACCAAGATTACTATACACATGTATCTGTAGAATGGGTTGGTTTTCAGTGACTTAAGTCCATTTCTTTAAAAGCAATACAAAAGATGTACAACATCTATATGATAATACAAATTTAAATGGCTTTACAAATACAGACTGCAAGTCTCAGCAAGCAGACAAACACACATATATTCAAACCCCATATCTTTAATCCCGATTTCTTTCAAATTATTCAAATTTCGAGTGTATTATACTCCAACGATGTTTGAAAATCAGGAACAGAATAATATCTCTTAGTGTTTAAAATGAAATTTAGAGAGCAAATTTCCATCAATCAATGTACAAAATTTGTGATTATAAAATCCGATAAGAATATTTGTTTTATAACCACAACAATATAGCCTTTTTCGATATATAGTTGTATTTGTAATCTGTGGTCGTTAGGGAGTCATAAACGTCTATAAGCCTTCTTTACAATTTTGTTTTTAAATGTTTATTTGAAATGATATATTTCATCCATTGACAAAGCTAAAATGAGATTTACTTGTTCATTTCAAGAAGATTCTATTTTCAAAATAAAAGATAGGCATATGCCAAACTATTTATATTTATAGCAATATTGTAAATGAAATATTTACATTGTATATATGTATATTCATATTTAAATAGTTACAACAAAGAGAAAATGCCAACTTGAAAATTAAAAAAAACAAAAAGTTGTGATTTGAAATATATATATACCGTATATATATATATATATATATATATATATATATATATCTGGTTTTGTAAACTTTCCCTAGCAGAATAATTGCTCCCTTTAAGGTTAAGCAAAGAAGAGAGGTAAAATAATATCAGAAATATCTACATGTACAATGTACATGTATATATATGTATTATATGCTACACACTGTATATCATGCATGATGTTTGTTTCAGATCTTGGGGAGGGGGGAGTTACAATGTATAGATTTTTTTTAATTAATGCACTCTGGTAATCTGCCATTATCTGGCTAGGAGTTTCATACATGTTAAATTAATGAAGTGGATATTATTAAAACTTAAAATCCCTAGAACAGTTCAACTAAAGAACTACATGTACTACAGAATTAACGTAATGACGTAAAATCAATTCTTCTACAGTGCCATCATGGTAATAGCTTAAACATATTAAAGTAAACAGTCATTATACCTGAGTAACTATGTGTTTTTACATGCTTTTTACATTTATGAAAAGGTATACAGAATCTGTATTGCTGGATTCCATTAAAACTTAATTTATCATACCCATTTAATACATGTCAAGATAGTAATATGTACCTAGAACTATTGAACATCTTATTTACACATCTAATGAAATTATTGTTATCTTTCAGAAATTTGACATCAGTTTTTGTTTGTTTATTTTGGATATGTTTTATTTACTTAATTGGGGAGAAGGGGTAGAGTATGTTTACATATTTTTGTCTTCATTTTGTTAAACAAATAATATAATTATTGTATATATATATATATATATATATATATATATATATATATATATATATATATATATATATATATATATATATATATATAGCACTAAAATGACTAACAATATGGACAAAATAAATGTCAAATTTTCGGGAAGACCTGTCCCTTCATCAGGACAAAACAATTAAAATAACATGAAAAAAACATACATAACACACTCTCACCCAAACATCCACTCTCACACACAACCAGAGAGTGAAAGAAATGCTATATATTAGAAGTGCAGTGAGATATTGTAATAAATAAATGGAAATCAAACAAAAGGATAACTAAACAACTACTAAACTTTAGTCATTTTAGTGCTTTATATATTCTTTTCCTGACTTGTATCTATTGCTTAGATCCAACACCCTAGGATATATAGTGTTGTTGGTTTTAATGCTTTGTATATAAATGCACTTAAATGTGTAGCTGAAACAGTTATACACTTTAAATGTAAAATTGTTAAAATGTTTAAATATTTTTGCAGTAAAACCAAGGCCATTGGAAAATATGAAAATAGCATCACACACATTGTGGCTGCCTTCTTTCAAACAGTAAGGGTCATGAATGTACATGAACAAGCAGCATGGGACTTATCTAATCATATCTCCCTATTACCTAAAATTCAAACCCATAGAATAAAAAAAAGTACTAGTAACCTCATTCCTGTGTCTAGGTGTGTGGGCATCACTAGTACTGCATGTGTAGAGTAATGATCAAACCTATGTAATATGCATACATGACCAGAACGTACTTAACATTGGAACTGTTTACACATGGTTGTTTTTCCTAGGAACTGAGGCTACTCATGTAATGCAAGCTGTGAAAGTAGAAACTAATTCTGACTAAATAATTAATGCAATCAACTTCAGAAGAAGATCAATTACCATGCATAATTAAATAAATCACCTCCTACTTGTGGGCATGACTACATGTAAACAATATTAAGCTCCAAGCAGTAAATTTGGAACTGTCTTATTGGTATCACTAATAAATTTTTTATGTAATATAGATGGTCTACATACTTCAAAAGTAAATGGATGTAATTCTGAAAATGAAATATGTGGTAATTTTAAGACAGATAATTATCAAGCAGCAAAGTGTAGATCTAGATCTGTAAACATGAAAATTCTAAACAAAATTTATGCTGAACAATACACATGCTCTGTAAATAAAAACAGACTTAAATTGGTCAATTTTAGTAACATTGAAATTTTATAAGAATGGACAGGCATAAAAGATAACTCTAGTAACAACATACATCAGGGATAGAAATTAGCAGGGGCCTAGTAGCCAATAGCACGTAAAAATAGAGCTGGGCAAGTACATTTCACAGTTAATAAGCCCAGGTGGGTACTGAAAATTTAAGGAGGGGTATATCTGACATTTTCACAAATTTCAACTGATATTTTTGTAAACCTGAGCAAACCTTGGTATATGTAGCTAGTGTATGAACTACTTTAAAATGTTTTCATTATTAGATGTTTTAAATAGCATATTATAGGAAAGCAAGTTTCAGGGCTTCCAGACATGCAACTGGTCTGCACAAAATCAGGACATACGATCCCAGATGGGTCCTTGATTGCAGATTTTAATTTCTATCCCTGTACATGTAACCATATTCCTGCACAAAATTATAAATTTGGACATTTGATTGTATTTTATAAACATTTACATCAAATTCTATCCACTGAATAGGGGGAGTGACTTTTCAGGGGATTAGATATATTAACCTAATTATATTCAAGGTTTTGAATGATAAAAATAAGCTTAAACTGAAAATTTTGGCTTAAATTTTACAGGTCTGCTCAATTCTATAAGTTATCTTTTTATAATCAACTTAATATTCAAAAATAAAAATATGGTAAAAAACTAATAAATTTCTTATAAAATGTATTAGAAATTCAAGTCAGTGAATTAACTGATTGTAAAAAATTTTCATTTTTATTATTGTTATTATTATTATTACTATTATCATTATCATTATTATTATTATTATTAATGTTATTTGACAATATCTTACATTTGAGATGGCATATGAATACATGAAACAACAGCTTAGCAAGTGTTTCTATAGTAGTATGTCTGTACTACATGTAATACTCCAAACCTTAATGATACATGCCACATGGATTTGTATTACTTTATAACAATAATATTAACAAGGGCAATTTGATGTTACATTAGTTATTACTCAAAATCATTAAGATTTAATAGGGATACAACACATACTAAAAATCTGATAAATAAACCAAATCAAGTCAAAACCAATCCGAAGTAAAAGAATGTTCAACTGGTAAAACTTTTAAATTTAAAAAATAAAAGTATAGATAAATTGGTCGTGGTACAACTACAAGAAGTTAGCCTACAAGAAATCCATTTATTTTAGGCACATCGTACACAGTTGAAGAAAAAGACTATTAACATAACATACCTTTAATACATTTTGTTGCACGTAAGTTATACATAGCTAACATTTCCAATTCAGAATCTTGTTCATACAACACTTTACATGCTTGGATATATAAAATAGATACAGAGTACAGTAACACTGCCACTGCCAATGCAATGGCACTGGCTTACTATTATTGTACGATAAGTTCTTCCAACGTTGTTCAACAGTGTAAAGTTGCAATATATATCCAAATAAAAAGAAATTGCTTGAACATTAAATATCCAGTTCGTAACTTTTATATCTCACATGACATCCCACTAAATTTTAAAACATGTTTTTATAGATCTGCGACCCTATCCAAGACCTCCCGTCCGCCATGAATATTTTCCTTGCCAACATACCCGACATGCTTCACGATTTATCTTTTTTGACTGGTGTCCTATTCAAAATGTGAAGTCGTTAACCAGACACTTTTAATGGGGCTGCTTAGGGGTACAAATAAAATAATTAATATGTGGTAAGCACTAATATTTTTGCTTGTGTTTTCAGTCTTGCATGACCGTTTGAGGATTTTATTTTGTTTATTCCTTTTTCTTATTGTGTTTTTTAGTGGGGCGGGCTTAAATAGTATGTATAGATTTTATTTTTAGATGTAGGAATTAAAGGGAGTGACAAGCAGCCAGTATAACTTCCGAGTTCAAACATAAAATGTACATTGTATATGATATATGAGCCGGCGGTTGAGAAAAAGGTCGTTAGGACAATTTTGGGTGGAATTGTGATTTTTATGAGTTCAAAAATTTGAATATATGTGGATTAAAAAAATAGAGATTGAGCCTGAGCACAAGCGAGAGCAATTCTTTATTTTCAAGGCGAAAATCTACAAAACTAGAATAACGTTAATGTTCTACCAAACCTTACCAAGATACTGACAGCCGTTAAGGAGACTGTACAGGTGCTTATTCCAGGTGCGGTGTAAATCAGACGTGGATACTTAAAAATTCTATATAACTTTTAGAAAATTTTAAGACACATAATTTTCCCCAAATTTACAGTATCAAAACATACCACTTCTCTACTCTAAACACAAAAAT
>BROG01000129.1:0-67500 GCA_030159075.1 Atrina japonica | reverse complement strand
TTACAAATATTGCTGATTATTGAAGATCTACATGTCCAAGCTGGTTTTCACATGGACACGGCCAATCAGACAAATGTTATTGTCAAGCCATTTATAGTACAGTTACTAACTGCTCAAGTAAATTCTGAAATGTCTCTTAATTAATTAAATGTTCTTTATTATTATAGAGTCAGTTGCGGAACAATATTGTTAGTGAACTACAGCAAACAACACAGGGGCAGTTATCAGCTCGGGAAGTACAAGTTCCAGAAGAAGGATCACTTTTACATAGAGCTTCTAACAGTTTGGTGTCTGATCACTTACGAAGGTGTAAATATGAATACTCTCTCAGTGTGTTTCTTCCAGAGAGTGGTACTGCCAGAGACAAAGTGAGTTGTACACGAAGAATATGTATGAAGAATTTAGCAATTTGTGATCAGGTTATGATTATAAGAATGGTCATTTGATTAAAATTGTCCAACCTTCCGTAGATATAGCCTTAGGAGTGATAAGTGATTTTTAGGTTACCTAACTCCTAAGAAGGTTAATAGCAATATCAACATCAATCTTTTATTCTTTATTCCATGTGTGACATCTGTCATTCATTGATTCATTCTCAAAAAGCAATTTGCACATTTCCACCAAATTTGATAGGGATTATTCCCAGGGGAAGAGAGTATACATGTAGATTTTTATTTTGTAGCCTTTTAACTCATCACCCCCTGAAAAATAATGGACTCATCTGTAAATCAATGATTTAGGGCATCCCAAATGTGTCTTAGAGGTGAATGAATTAAAGTCTTTAGATTACATGTAAAGTGTTTTATACAACTGAAGTTGAACAACAAAAGTACATGTTTAACGTTCATGTTTGCTGTATGTGAGGAAGAAGTTTAATTTTCTGTATACATGTTTTTGATGTACAGTAAAACCTCTTTATAATGGCTTACCTTTTCATTTGCCACCTTGCTTAATGCTACCACTTTTGAAAGTCCAATTTTCCCTATAATTTCCTTTAAAGGGACATTAGCTGTGTTTACCCCCAAATAATATTTCCAATGTTTTTACTTTTACTACTTGTACTTGATGTACAATAACAAAGAATTATACACAGTAACAACAAATATTAAATTCCTATATATTTTTAGAATATACGCTCAAGTCCAATGTGGTATTTATATACAAAAAATAAGGTTGAGTTAATCAATTGCAAGTGAAAAAGTGCCAAACCTGGGTTCCTCAAGCAGTTTTCACAAAATATATAGGGATTACAAACATTTTATGCCTGTTTATATCTCTTTTTGTTGGTGTATATCAATCTAAGTAGTAAAAACAGGAAAGAAGCAAATTTGAAAAAACAAACAGCTACTGCCCCTTTAAGGTTTCCCTCAACCTATCACCAAACCCCTTTATAATGCCAAATGTTGACTAAACAAATGGTGGCAGTAAATATTTAATTCCTATATATTTTTAGAATATACGCTCAAGTCCAATGTGGTATTTATATACAAAAAATAAGGTTGAGTTAGTTTAAACATATTTTATTTATGTCAAATATACATACATATAACATCAATACAGTAACAATGCATATGACAAAAAAGGGATCAGAAAAAAAGCTTAGAGCTTATGTAAATTCTTTTCCCAATAGTTTTAGAAAGCTAAATTTGTAGACAAAGTCAACCATATTGTGAGTAGACTGCAGAGTTAAATATGAAGAGAATACATTTAGTTTGTAAGAACGAAAAAACAGAAGGAAGAGGAAAAAATAATAAACAGAGTCGTACATAAACGTAGTAATGTAATGAAATTATCGTGCTTAGAATTAAGCAGATGGATAGATGAACAGGACAGAATTAGTTAATTTGTAACGTGGAGATATGAATATTTTACTACTATGATTGTAGATTTAAGGGGAAGTCGATTTACAAATTTGAGAGAGAGAGAGAGAGAGAGTATACTACGCTAAGAAGACTAAGTTGGATTATAGAAAGAGAAAATAAATTTATTTGAAATTGAATTTAAAATTAAAAATTGGAAATTGGAAATGGCGAATTCAGATAAATGGCTATTACAACTGGACAGGGTGTTAGAAAATGGTTAAATCTCGTATAAACAAGGCAAGAATTTGCTATATCAACAGAATCTCTTACTTTTAATTATGAATTTTTGAACTAATAAGAATATATGTTTGTTAAAGTCAAAAAAAAGGTTGAGTTAATCAAATGCAAGTGAAAAAGTGCCAAACCTGGGTTCCTCAAGCAGTTTTCACAAAATATATAGGGATTACAAACATTTTATGCCTGTTTATATCTCTTTTTGTTGGTGTATATCAATCTAAGTAGTAAAAACAGGAAAGAAGCAAATTTGAAAAAACAAACAGCTACTGCCCCTTTAAGGTTTCCCTCAACCTATCACCAAACCCCTTTATAATGGCAAATTTTGACTAAACAAATGGTGGCAGTATAACAATGTTTTACTATATGTTAAAAAGACTCACATATAAATGACTATGATTATTTGTGTTATTTTTCTTGTCATAGATCTTCACAACACATGACTTACTACAACTACTTGGAATCAGTCCACAGTCCAGACTATATAAAAAAATGGTGAGTACTCATAAATGATTTCTTTCTTAAAGATGACAGACGCATTATTCAGCATTGTACATTTGTTAATGATTCAAAATCTGGTTATGAAGATCTGTATTGCTACAGAAAATTTTAATCCTTTTACATCATAAAATAATCCAGATGGCGTTCTCTGTTTATATTGCACCATGACCTAAGAAAGGCATTTAATGTTTTTGTTCAGTGTACCTTGATAATTAGATTAATAATTAAGAAAGATAATGAGATACATGAAAAAAAATACATAAAGTGATAAGATTACACATGACATTACATGCCCTCAGAACATTTGGTAACTTGATTTTATGTTATTTGTATATATTAAAAAAGTTAGGGATTTGTCTAGTTTCAGTACTGAAGAAAAAGTAAATCATAATAAAGCTAGATAAACTAAGTATCAGTAAGACTAATGCAGAAATTGTGTTGACAAATGTTTTAGTAGATGCCATCTCAGTAAGTAGATCTCAAGATGTATAGCCCTTATGTGTGAATTCATCTGAAAGTCAGATTAGGACAAATTAATTTTTTACCTTTCTTTGATTACACAGATGTAAAAAATAATTTGTAAAATAAATGAATTGTGAATGAATACAATAATAAGTGTGGCAGAGAAGTAGTACATCTGAGTTGTACAAAATTCTTGTATTTTTATTCAATTAAAAGTTATCAGATATATTGATACATTTTCTATTTTTCCAGGCATATGGACAAGCAGACAGTACCAAGAAAGGTAATTTTAATTTTAGCTTTTAAGCTTGTCTTGGATACAAACATGACTGAGAACCAGTTTTATTTCCAATCAGAGACCAACACAAATGAATATAGATTTTCATACCAGGAGACATTTTGTTTTGGCACAGATTCTTTCTGTCAGGTGCTGTCATAAAGAATGGGAATTGGTACATAGATAGCAATGGAGTATTATAATCAATTATTTCTTGATTTCATTGACCATAATTTTAAATTTGAAAGGTTCAGATTGAAGTAGATTATAATGTACTTAAGTTCTAGTTCTGTAAGATTTAATATAAAGATATCTGAAATAGATAAAAATGGATTATTTTGTTTAATGACAGAACATCAATTTCTATAAATGATTCCCTATTGCATTTTTTTAGGATTTCTGTGGCAGCTACTCTCTGAGGTTTCAGCCTTGCATTCCAACTCTGTTCAAGAATGTGGTGTACAAACTGATCTGATTAAAGTAGGAACTATCTCCTCACTAGGTATGTAGTTTAACACACCTTATCTAGTTTGTTGTCACTTTAACTTGTAGCATATTTCAAGATAACTTGATTAACGGTTCACAGCTAATATTTGATCCATATACAGTTAAGCAGATTATGTATAGTGAAAATAATGACCATCACATTTTGTTAGATAGATTGATAGAATCTTACATGGATGTATTGCCTGGATAAGGAAATCTCTACCTGAGTGATACAGTAAATTAGGATATTTTGGCCATTGTTCAAATTTGGCCAGTTTGGCCACCCTATTAAAATGGCCAAAATTAAACCATCTAAAATAAATGTATGTACACTATGTTTCTACTGGTACTTTTAGAAATATATAAGTGTTTTATAGATTAACAAACAAGGGTGTTTTTTTAATAACTCTGTGTGGACATTCAGCTTAATTAAGTACCATGTGATGCACCAATCCTAACTGTTCTACTGGCACTTCTGAATATTTTGATATTTCAAACACCTGGAATGTTTGACGTGACAACACCAAGATCTGATGTTAGACCAAATTTAAACATGATATAAACATAAATGGCCATAAATTTAACTGGCCAAAATATAACCCTTCATTTTGTGACCAAAGTGGCCAAATTTTAGCGATGCCAAAATATCCCAATTTACAGTAAGAACCAGGCTGTTCAATCTGAGGATTTGCCAAGGATTGGACTTGAAGACTTTTACCATGAGGGTTGGAATTTTTCTTTCCAAAAAACACAGTCTTATTTGATTATTTTTCTCCTAAGCTTCAAATACATGTATTACAGTAATTTTCATACAAGGTGACATTTTCATACACTTCATGATTTCATATTTTGTAGATGAGAAGTTAGTGGGTGTACATGATTTCATATTTTGTAGATGAGAAGTTAGTGGGTGTTGATGATTTCTACTCCTCCAAGAAAGATGAGTGCTTCAGACTAGGTGCTACAGCTATGGAGGACAGACTGATGTCATTCCAGAGACAGTTAGAGGAACGGTATAGAACAGACTTGAAGTTAGAGGTGAGATATTGCTTCATGTTGTTTAAGTACTATATACATGTTTGCTTTGATGTCGTTTTGATCTGATAGTGTTTATAACTTGTGATTAGATTTAAGCTTGTATATGATCGGTGAAATGATAAACTTGTATCAATTTATCATAAGTTACTTGCATGTCTTGTGGTATTTATTCTCTCTAATATATTTTTCCTACAATGGTGTTTCTAGGTCGCAAGAATAAAAGACAATGAAGCAGCTAGAATTAGACTGGAAGAAAAAGAGAATTGTAGACGAGAATATGACCAGTTAAGGCGAGAGGTAAACATCCTAAATCTAAACCAACCTCACCTCAACATATAATGTATACATAAATATCACAAACCATGAAACTTGACATCAGATTGACATGTATAAACCAAAACAAAGCATAAGAATATTATATCTAAGAATATTATACCTCTTGTTCACTTATTAAGATGAGGCTTTTCATCATGTCACACACATTGATGTTTCTGTCACATAATGGTATTAAATTGGGTTGACCAATGGCATGACAATTTGCACCATAAATGATTATCTACAGAGGTCATCTGTTTGTTAGTTATAGATTCTTGATTAGATATATTGATATAACCTCTGACCTTTTGCATTTGCATATGTAAAGTATTGGATATATATATTTTGTCTTCTAGCTGGAAAGAACTTATCAACAGAAAAGTGATGCAATGTTACAGAAAGAAAGGAACTCGATTGAACGTATGCAGAAAGAGCAAGAGGTAATGTACCGTAGTAATGTGTGTGATGGAGAGAGGGTACTGTAAATCTGGTTTGTTCAAGAGACTTTTATTATGTCCCCGTGACAAAATGTCGGGGGCATATTAATTTACCCCTGTATGTCCGTCTGTCCGTTTAGTCTGTTAGTCCTTCCAGATATAGATCAATGGTTTTCCTGGCGATCTCCTCCTACAGTTTTTGAGGTACAGCTTTAATATTTTGTATGTTGTTTGTACACATAATGGAGGTGTGCATGTCAACAGGATTTTTTTTTTCAAATATTCCCTAAATGCCAAATAGTTGGACTTTGCTAATTCCTTTCATTAAAAGTCAAAAGGGGAATGTTAGATATTCACAAAAACCTGTAGTGGTCCTTCTGAATTGCTATATGATTGAAAACATGGTTTCTACTACTATAATTCAATGTCCCTAATGCAATAACTTAATTGTAACTAAAATAAGATTTTTTAGTGTTGTCAAATGTGCTATCAACACTGGGAAATATTTAATCAAAACTGGGAAGTTGGTGATCATTGGAAATAGAAAGTTGAACTTTGTGACTACTAAACCTGGAAAGTTGAACTTTCACAAGTGAAAGTTGTATAAAGTTCTTGCTATTGTTTATCAGTAATTCAATGAATATATTTAAGAATAACTTGTAGCTGACAGTATTCTGGAATGTTGAAACCTTTTGGCTGGACATTCAATTCTGCAAATGTAGACATTTAGAATAAAAATTAAAATATACATTATTATACATAGTGTTTTAACTTTTAATTTCTTATGGTCAGGGGGCGGGGGCATCATTTGTGTCTTACAGACAGCACAACAATTTCAAGTTGTACTTCAACATCACTGTTTGTCAAATATAAAGTAGATGGAACTACATGTATACTCAAGAATATGAAAAATTTCGCCTTCATTTTCATTTTTCCCTCTTGTTTAAGGGCGAAATGGTAAAAATTAAATGGGAGTGAATATGTCCAAGTTTACATTATTAGCATGTTCAGTATAACTGGCAGTAATAAGACAAGTCTGGTGAATTGCACTACTAGCTTTGATATCACCTTGAACAATTTTATTTACAATCCGTTTAAAAAACCTTGGATGAATTAAACAGATTTTTTTTATCTGTGTTGATATGTGATTAATATTTAACAACAAACTTTATTCTCCATTTTCTCAACAACAACAACAACAAAATTGTGTATTTGATAGTCAAAGATGTATGATTAATTGCTGGTCATTGATTATTTTCAAGCTATTAACAACTGATAAAAATATATATGTAACAATACAAAATCAGTACATTCTTCACAAGAACATGTGGCTGCAGGTCACGTTTGAGAAGTGGTCTTTTTGAGAGGATATTTATACAAATTTCTTTATTCAGATTATATAAGTCAGATGTCATTGGCAGGAGGGTCTCTATTGAAAACTTATGCTGTACATACATGACATACACTAATTATAATCATTCTAATCTATCTACAGATACATGAAAAAGAAATCTTTGCACAAAGACAGTCCATTTTACAGGAAATTGAATCTATACGCAAGCGAGAAAGTGACGTCAAGCGAGAATCTGATGTCAATCACAGGTTTGTTAAACATTTTGAACTCTTTCTTTGCCCTGCTACACTGGTTACCATATTTTACAGCCCATAAGTCAATATTTTTTTTCTCCAAAGTTGTAACCTCAACCTATCCACTGCGTCAACATATCTAGGTCAAATATCTAACTTATATATCTGCATTTCCCCAACGTATTTCCACATTGTTTATTTGATAATCTAGGGGCCTACTCCAAAGTCCCATTTGTTAGTGTTGTACTGACTGTATGACTTGAGTATATTTCTGTACTGATGATACTCAGTGTTGTACTGACTGTCAGACTTGAGTATATTTCTGTACTGATGATACTTAGTGTTGTACTGACTGTCGGACTTCAGTATCTTTCTGTACTGATGATACTTAGTGTTGTACTGACTGTCAGACTTCAGTATCTTTCTGTACTGATGATATTTAGTGTTGTACTGACTGTCAGACTTGAGTATATTTCTGTACTGATGATACTCAGGTTGTATTGACTGTTGGGCTTGGATATCTTTCTGCAATGATGATACTTAGTGTTGTACTGACTGTAGGACTTGAGTATATTTCTGTACTGATGATACTTAGTGTTGTACTGACTGTCAGACTTCAGTATCTTTCTGTACTGATGATACTCAGTGTTGTACTGACTGTTAGACTGAGTAATTTTTTGTACTGATGATATTTAGTGTTGTACTGACTGTCAGACTTGAGTATATTTCTGTACTGATGATACTCAGGTTGTATTGACTGTTGGGCTTGGATATCTTTCTGCAATGATGATACTTAGTGTTGTACTGACTGTAGGACTTGAGTATATTTCTGTACTGATGATACTTAGTGTAATACTGACTGTCAGACTTGAGTATATTTCTGTACTGATGATACTCAGTGTTGTACTGACTGTTAGACTGAGTACCTTTCTGCACTGATGATACTTAGTGATGTACTGACTGTAGGACTTGAATATCTTTCTGTAATGATGATACTTAGTATTGTACTGACTGTTGGACTTGAGTATCTTTCTGTACAGGTGATAGTGTTGTACTGACTGTAGGACTTGAGTATCTTTCTGTGCTGATGATACTTAGTGTTGTACTGACTGTCAGACTTGAGTATATTTCTGTACTGATGATACTTAGTGTTGTACTGACTGTCAGACTTGAGTATATTTCTGTACTGATGATACTTAGTGTTGTACTGACTGTCAGACTTAAGAATCTTTCTGTACTGATGATACTCAGTGATGTACTGACTTGTTGGACTTGAATACCTTTCTGTACTGATGATACTTCTTGTTGTACTGACTGGGGGACATGAGTATCTTTCTGTACCGATGATACTTAGTGTTTTACTAATTGTGTTGGACTTGAGTATCTTTCTGTACATTGTTTATAATGTGTTAACTTATTCTGTAAGTTATAGATGAAGAGTGATGCAATGTTAAGGCAATGTCAACATACAAACTGATACATTTGTAAACATGTATTAGAGATAAGAACAGTAGTCTGTCATAATCTCTTTCTAGATATTGCCATTTTGGTTTTTTTATTGCAGTAAACAAAAACTATGGAATTGTAATACATTTTATATTATTTATTATTTAAACAGAGAGAAAAAGTTAAATGAACAGCGGATAAAAGACAAAGAGGATGACTTACGACGACGAGAACAAGACGTAATCAGAAAGGAGGCAGAACATCAACAAAGACTTCAGAATGAGATGACAAAGTATAACATATTAAACCTAATTAATTGATTAACAGTGGGGCAGTGTCAAAATATTTGTAGAAATATTGTTAAAGGGAGACTACTCAATTAAATGAAGTTTAAATCTGAATTATACAACAATAAATAATACTTCAATGATAAAACATGGGAAAGAACAGCCTTGCTTTTGTTTAAAAGTTTGCTGAAAATTTTTTTTTAAGAGCATAAATGCATAAAAGTAGCACACATAAGTTTGTTTTACCAGTCCTGGGATCAAAGGACCACAAGTTATTATTAAAGTGCTTCACAAAAGTTACATAATGAAAATCTGTTAATTAAATGTCAATAAACTTAGATGATTTTTTTTATCAACTCAAAGATTCAAAGTGGAACAACAGGCCAAATTTCTAGAGAGAACACAGAATTTGGAGATTAGAGAAGCCAGGGTGAAAGGTAGGATTATGTTTTGATTACACATGATTGTACAAATTCATTTTGTTGATTTGTGTTCATACATTCTGATTTTAGTTCATTGTTGTTGTTTATTTTGGTTCAGATATTATTTTGATTGAAGTGATAATAACATAACGAGCATCTTTAAATGTTTATCATTTAATTAGTACATTTTGTGTAAATTTACAGATGAAGAAAGAAGAGTGAAAGATGACCAAGACAGAATTCAGGGCATCAGAGATGACCTGAAAGACAAAACTATCAGAATCACAGAATTAGAGGTAAATTAAAAAGCTCATTTTATTTTTTGATATTTTACTTTTCTTGGAAGTAAACAGAAACTTTGAATAAACAAGAAAACTAGCTAAAACTCCCTATTATTAGGACCTATAGATTTTATCTGTGTCCAGCAGTCTGTCAGTAAGTCTACCCACTTCAGGTTTGGGTTAAAGTTCTGTAATCGCTCACAATTCAAAACTTTACCCAAAACCTGAACTGGATGAACAGTTTCACAGATAAGGGACATGTATTGATTCATCAGTATTCTCAGAATGTCTGTTCCTGCCAGGGATACATAAGGATGTTTTATCTCGTACTTCACTATCAGTGATCTTCCACAATCTTTTGGGAATGGGGCCTTGGGTTTTTTAATTTGGAATTTTAGCAACATTCTATTGAAATATGAAAATCTGAAAATACATAAAAATATACAAGAATCTCTTCAAACTCATTGTCATTTGGCTTCAGATGAGAAATTTAGACCGCAAATTAGGAACAAAATGCATTGTATTTGCATTGGGAAGGGGTTTTATTTCAGCCCTGTATGATAGGACGGAAAATCCCTGACTATATCAGTCTTATATAGAGTGTCTGTGGTATTGATTTGAATAATGATATACTAGGCATTATTAAGTCTGTCTCCCTCTTTATCTATATTTATCTATATTTGCATGTATTTTCTATATGTCTTTGTTAATTATCTTGTAGAAATTTTAATTTGCTTTGACATAAATAAAATAAAAATTCTATTACTTCAGATGAAGACTGTATTCTTTTTTAAAGATCATATTTAATTTTGACATTCGGTGTAAATATAAATTCCTGTCATACACAGCTCTTGCCCAAAATCTTGATTTATTTTCTCATTATTCCAGACACGTGTACAGGAGGAAAAACATGGAGAAGTATCTGCCATGAGACAGATTGAGTTACTAAATGCCAAACTTAGAGATGTAAGTATTGGTACTGAAGTGTTTGACTGTTCACTGAGTATTTCTTGAAATATGTGTTTGACCAATTTATTTATCAGCTTTTAATGTCATTTCTGAATAATTCTCTTCAACAGAGATACTCTTGTGAAATGATTTATTTTTGTCTGTAGATTTTTATGTTGACACAGTGTCTGGAAAAGTTTACTGACCAACCTACTTCTAAAACTAGAATAGAACTGGACATATACAATCAAGTTTTTTTATTAGGTTCTTTGGCCTAAAATGCCTAATCAGTTTTGTTCCTTCAGTAAATTTTGTGTAAATGTTTTCTTTACTGAAGATTAGTTAAGCATTTCATTTATGAGAATTGTGTTGTTTTTGTTTTTAGATGGCGGATTACAATGTATTGAAGGAACAAAATATTGTGCAGAGGAATGAACTTGAAACACTTAGAACGTAAGTGATGGAATAACCAGATTTCCCTTGTTTGTTAAAAGAAAACACACTCTACATGTATTTTACAAAAACATTTGACAAAGTGAACTTTTACCTTTCTGGCAATTGCTCTCTAAAAAAGGTCTGTAAAATGTCATCAATTATTTTGTGTTTTAGATAATTTCCAGTTAAATGAGGACTCCAACTCTAAAAAGAAATAATAATAATTCTCTGTATCGCAAACTTTTGGCATTTTATACAATAGATTTAACATTGGTTACTGGTGTTAGTTTTGCCTTATCAGAATTCACATAGAATGGTATAAAGTTATTGATGTTGACCATTGTTCTAGTTTGTTATTTTTTATTTTGAACAGGAGATTGGCAGAAGTTCTTCAGATGAATGAAAGAGAAAGGGGAAGTAAGTAGGATACTTATATTACAAAGGTCATATCAATAATACAGGTTCCACAAGACTTTTTCTTTTTTTAATAACTCATGAAACTAGCCTCAGTATTGTCGTGGGGGAATAAAACAGTTACATATTGTAATACCTTAACTATCATGTAGAATTTACAGCTGTGTAATGTCCATTTCCTCTAGGAAAATAACATTTTCCTTAACTTTATCTCCATTATCGTATTTTTAGTTAAAATCTATACAGTAAAACCTGCTGTAGCAGCCACCTCTATATAAGGATTGCCTGTCTATAAAGGCCAGTTTTTTTCAAGTCCCTTGACTGCATACTTCAACTAAATTGAAGCTGTGTATAAGGGTCACCTGCACATAAAGGTCAATATTTTCCAATCCCTTCGGTGGCCCCTATATACAGGTTTCACTGTATGTTTATTGTCATTTTCCCTGTAACTGATCATACTTGTAGAGGTGAACAGCGTAACTCAATTAGTAGGGTACATAACTCAGTTAGTAGGGTACTAGTTCTTCAGCACAGAATTCCCTGGTGCAGCCCGAATTGTGCCAGGTTATTTGATGTGATTTTTTTCATCATCTCCTGTCCACAATGGCCCCTTCTCACCACCTCTATGTCTATTTGGAGGTTAAATGGTTCAAGGTTGTGCAGTTTGATTCCTTTGTCAGGTTGTACAAGAGTAGTGACACTTAAAAAGCTGGAAATAAAGACCACTCATGAAGGAGACAAATACCAACAAATTCCAGAACTAGAATCTCTCTCTCTGCCTCAAAAGGATGAATAATAAGGGTTTGAAGTAGTCTTGTCACTCATTGAATTAGGAGTCTTTCCATGTATCTTTTCTATTGTTCAGAAAAGAGTAGAACATACATATATAGGTCTAGACCTTTTTCTATATCTTCTTTTCTTCACCTACCTAGGACAAGAAGAAATGATGCGGGAATTGAGAAGACCAACACCAGAATCACTAATGTTACAGAGAGATCTGGAGAAAGCAAAGGAGAGCTTGAGGCAAGAACAAACACTAGGATCTGCCTCTAGACAACAGTTGGAGAAGCGGTTACAGGAAGAGGTATATTTGTATAATTCTTGTAGGATTATCTGCTTATCTTAGCTTGGTTAAGATTTTGTATTATTGCTCTATCCCCAAATAAAATGTTGTCTGGCTTATAACTTTCCAACCCTTCCTTTGTCAAGGTCACAGTACCCATGGTCACAAAATCTTGTCCAGGCTTTAACTTTACAACCCTTGCTTGGAATGCATTTAAACTTTAATAAGACATATCTCATGAACTTATGGTGTGTCATGATTTAGACCCAAGGTAATATTTTCAAGGTCAGTACCATTGCGTAATAGTATAATACAGTACATAATTGTGTATAATGTTTACAGATGGACAGAAACCGTGACTTACTGAGGAGGTTCGAGGAACAAACCATACAGATGAAGGAAATGAATCAAGAACTAGTAGATCTGAGAGCTCAGTTGTCAATCACTCATCAAGGTAACAAGTGACGATATATGCTGTTCATTTCTTATATACGCTGTTAGTTGATATGTCGGAGATATTTCAGCTCATCATACATATCTTTCTAATATCTGTAAGTGAAAATGTATACTCCTTTATTTTTAGTCCCCAACCGGTGAAAGAGAGCTTGCCTTCACCTTTATTTATCTGAAATTATTTTTATATTGATAATGTTTTGTTTAACCCATTTTAAGTTACATTTAGTTCAATTTTATGAAAAGAAAAATGAAGTGCAAGTGATGGAGTCTGAGCCATATGTCCTGAGGAAGCTGTCAGGCAAGCAGATTGATTTATGAACCTTGGTAATTTTATAACTGAGGTGATTAATGATGAATATACTCTTATTATATTGCAGCACTTAACAATGAAGTGTATAGAAAACCCCAGGATCAGGATAATGTGAAGTAAGTCTAGAATTATCTTATCTTTTTACAAATACAATCTTGATGTGACATGGTCATGTTAATTCAATCTTATGTTTTACATTGTCAAGAATTTGTCATCTATCTCTAGCTAGAGGTGAAATTTCACATATCTTAACCTGTGGTATGTAGTGGTGCCAATGTATTATTCCTTACAACCCATACAGCCCCCTCTGAAAATTCTTGTTGTTTTACATTCTGTCAAGAATTTATTATCTATCACCAGCTATAGGTGAAATGCCACATATTTTAACCTGTAGTATGGAGGTGTGCCAATTCATTATTTCTTTTAAACCTTTAGATCATTTTACAACAGAAAAGAGCATACCTTTTATATACTTGGGGTAGAAAGGTTAACAGTTAGTAACTTACAACACAGGACCTCAAATTTTAAATCTTATCCTAAAGATTCCTGATTTTCACTTCTTATTCACAGTACTTGGCAAAGGACACAGTCATTACCTGCATTACCCGTGTTAAAAGTTTGACCTGTGTTCTAGCAAATTACATTGTGATATTGATGGTAGATACAGATATCAGTAAAGAAGTTTACAGTTGTTCACTTAATATTTCATAAATTGATACACAATATAGATTGTTTTCTGTAGTTTACAGGGGCTAACTTGATATAACAGTCGACCAGTATGTCATGGCAAAATGATGTGTAAGGTATACTAGGAAGCAAATTATCGGTAGTAAAAAAAATTTAATGTTTGTTATTATGTAATATTGACCTTTTACATATTTCAGTAGGTCTGTATCATTTCAAGCGTCTAGACGACCAGTCCCAGCAGTTGATTCAGGTGAGGAAGAAATTGATCTAGATAATGATTTCAAGAGTCTTCCTGGTCAAGATTTTGCAACAAGAAGTCCAAGTACAAAGCGAAGACCTAGATATGATGATAACGATGTTTACAATGATATTGAGAATGAGTATGATCTGCCCCCAGGTAATAGGAGGCGATTATATCCAGCGTTCTCAGAAGACGATATTTCATCAACAAACTCAGCAGACATTGTAGCAGAAGCTAAATATAGACTCAAAAGTCTGGAGAGAGAAGCACAGGTTTGTTTTAAATAATAGAATCTTTAAATAATTCCGTCATAAAAACATACCCTTAAAGTTAATGTGCTTTCTGGTTTAAAGTACAGTCAATTCCACCGATAATGAGACTGTACATCACAAGTAACTGGGTACAACGAGAATATATCTGTTTCCTTTACATTTCTTACATTATACTATATAAGAATCTGAATAACGAAATCTGGCTATAACGAGATTATGATCCATCTCACTACCACATCTTTTTAAGTGAAGTTGACTGTATTTTATTTTTAAATTTTAGACAAAGTACATATGTATCTTTTTTCATAATGAGGCTATTTCATTTATTTATCACAAATATTTCTAAGTGCAGATCTGTTGCACTGTAAATGCAAGCTGAATGAAAGACTTTATGAAATGTGTACTTATTGTATTTGAATTTGTTAATGGTTTAACAGAATTTTCCATATGAACAGAAAAGATAGGGCAACATAAGATTCTGCTTAATTATAGTTTTGTAATGAGTCTTTGTGATCTTTCATAACATAAATTATATGACTGAAAATTTCCAAAGAGTGAACAATAATTTTGTGTTTATGATGTGATTGATTACAGAACTTGGAAGTAGCCTACAGAGATTTTCATTATAATCTCACCAATCCAGCATCAGGGCCAGAAGAAAGGTCACTGCACAGGAAAAGTGTACGGGACATAGATATAGCACCTGAAAAATCAAGTAAGATTATCAATTACGATATGGTGACAGTCAGTGTTTTACCTGTTAAACTAAATAAGAACTTAAATAAAAAGTGACAATCAGTGAGTTTCACTTGGAAAATCAAATAAGATTACTCAAACATAGTGATGTTCACTTGACAGTCAATATGTTTCACCATAAGATTACTCACTTAATCATAGTGGCAGTTGCTTGACTGTCAGGGTGTTTATTCCATACCGTAGTCATATGTTAAATTTTCATTTGTTCTATTTTAAGTGTCTCAATTGAAATTGGCGAGACATTTTAGTTCTCTAATGTTATTAGATGATGATTGATCATATTTATATATGAAATTATTAAATATAATAATGATTATGGTATACATGTATATAAACACCAGTTAAATGCTTGAATGAAGATGATTTATGATGGATAACAATGAAGAAAGCTGAACTTATGGAGAAGTTTTTGTCATTAAATACTGGTTGCCACTGTGTATCAGAAAAGAAGATCACTTCTATTACCTGAGTTGTAACATTTGGTATTTGATAGGTCAGTTTGAACATATTTCATTGCTTTAAATGCAGTTGGATCGAGCACAAGTTATCACAACTTACTGAAGCTCTCTTGATGGTGACTGCCACCGTGATTAAATTGCTATTGATGATAATTGTGTTCCAGGGTCATCTAGTCATAATATGGTGCCTTCTCCAAAAGCCAGTCCAATTCATAGACCCATGTCATCTACACCATATAAGTCAAGGCAAACAGGTGCTTTAAATGGTAAGAGGTTCATGTGAAATCTAATAGAAATAGAAATAAATTGTTACAGACAGATACAGGAAATGAAATGAATTAGAAATGAATTATTACTGACGTAGGAAATAAAAATGATCTATTATTGACAGGAGAAGTAGAAATGTTTTATTACGGACACAGGAAATAGAAATGAATTATTTCGGACACAGGTAATAGAAATGAATTATTACGGACACAGGTAATAGAATTGAATTATTAAAGACAAAGGAAATAGAAATTAATTATTATGGAACCAGGAAGTATAAATGAATTATTACTGACTCTTGTATTATTGAAATAAAGTGAAATATTATTATGACAATGATAAATAGAGCATGAAAAACCATTTCTGTTTAATGTAGTATAAATTCAAGTGCATCAATTCAAGTAAGTTGGCATATAATTATTTAATTTGATCTATCAATTACAGATAGTTTAACTGAGCTCACTGGATCTGCTGCATCAGAACGGAAAGAAAAACCTTTGAAGTTTGACTTGTCCAATATGTCGGATGAGGGGAAGTAAGTGTGTTATTCCACTCATCAGTTTAATCTGTCAGATGAGGGGAGGTAAGCATGTCATTCCACTCATCAGTTTAATCTGTCAGATGAGGGGAGGTTAGTGTGTCATTCCTCTCATCAGTTTAATCTGTCAGATGAGGGGAGGTAAGCATGTCATTCCACTCATCAGTTTAATCTGTCAGATGAGGGGAGGTTAGTGTGTCATTCCTCTCATCAGTTTAATCTGTCAGATGAGGGAGGTAAGCATGTCATTCCACTCATCAGTTTAATCTGTCAGATGAGGGGAGGTTAGTGTGTCATTCCACTCATCAGTTTAATCTGTCAGATGAGGGGAGGTAAGCATGTCATTCCACTCATCAGTTTAATCTATCAGATGAGGGGAGGTTAGTGTGTCATTCCTCTCATCAGTTTAATCTGTCAGATGAGGGGAGGTTAGTGTGTCATTCCTCTCATCAGTTTAATCTGTCAGATGTTAGTGTGTCATTCCTCTCATCAGTTTAATCTGTCAGAAGAGGGGAGGTTAGTGTGCCATTTATCTCTTCAATTTAATCTGTCAGATGAGGGGAGGTAAGAATCTCATTCCACTCATCAGTTTAATCTGTCAGATGAGGGGAGGTAAGAATCTCATTCCACTCATCAGTTTAATCTGTCAGATGAGGGGAGGTAAGCTTGTCATTCCACTCATCAGTTTAATCTGTCAGGTGAGGGGAGGTTAGAGTGTCATTCCTCTCATCAGTTTAATCTGTCAGATGAGGGGAGGTAAGTTGTCATTCCACTCATCAATTTAATCTGTCAGTTAAATCAAATTTGTGCTTTAACACCTATTATAATGATATGAAATGTAATTTGAAGTTTGAAACTGAAGCTATTGTAGGCAGGTTAAGAGTTTTCACAAGGGTTGACATTGTATTACCTTTTATTTTAGGAAAGATGAGCGAGTTGAAGACAGACCAAGACCAATCACAGTTTCTGACTTGGAGGCAAGGCCTGGTTCTCCTAGTATTGTTGTTGTTCCAGGATCGCGGTCCAGTGATGATGAAAAATCCCCAGCACTACTTGGTATGTAATTCTGTATGTAAAGGAATGTGCATAGCCCCACCTCCCTCCCTCCTCTGCCTCCCCAGATACATGTGTAGTTCGGACATTTTTTGTCTCCTTCATATTTTGGAGAGAACTGTAGGTTTTGATTGCATCTATCTGTCCTTCAGTCTGCCTGGTTACAGTTTTGGTAAAAGTTTTTTAATTGTTCATAATTCATTTAATAAAAGTTTCACAGGTAGAGGACATGTATTGATTTATCAGTAATTTCAGAGTGCTTGTTCATGGGATGTATTCATTTGATATTTCTTAACACAATTTTTTATGTACAAAGAAATTAATATTACAGGTATTAGAGATTTTGACACCACACCAAAACGACCACCAGCTGGTGGTAAACTTGCACCAATTTCCCTGGACAGTGCCTGGAAAACGCCAACACTTGATGATAACCAGAAAAGCCCTGCATGTAAATATTTTATAAAGCATTAATAAGTATCAATTATATGCACTCATATAGTAAATTTGTGTTTTTAAATCTATATCATAGTTTTGACTATGTCTATAACACTCAGTCTTATTGATTATGTATATAATTTTATCAATCTTATTTGTAACAAGGGATACCAACTCCATATCAACTTTAGTTTTTAAGTTAATTTTAAAATTACCTTCATTAGATCCAGAAAACTAGACATTTATAGATAAAAAGAAATGACAACAAGGTCAGTAATTTCAGTAAACCCAAATCTTATTGTATTTCTGAAGACATGGAAAATCAACTATGGTAAATTTGGATTTATTATTTGTCAGTGGAAAGTAAAACAAAAGAAGTTATAAAAGAGGAGATGGTAGAGGATGATTATGAAAAATGGGAGGAGGAGAGAAAGAGAAAGGAAGATGAAAGGAAAAGGAAACTGGAAGAATCCAAGGAAAGAGAAAAAAGAGAATTAATGCAGCTGGTAAGTAATAGGTCTGTTATTGACTGGATTGGGAAGCAAATAATAGGTCACTTAATGGCTGAATTGGGAAGCAAATGATAGCTAAGTTATTGGCCAGATTAGGAAGCAAATAACAGGGAAAAAAACAATAGGTCACTTTAATGGCTGGATTGGGAAGCAAGTTATAGGTCACTTATTGGTCGGATTGGGAAGCAAATAATAGGTCACTTATTGGTCGGATTGGGAAGCAAGTAATAGGTCATCTATTGGTCGGATTTGGAAGCAAATAATAGGTCACTTTTTGGTCGGATTGGGAAGCAAATACCAATCTATGAAAAGATGATGTCTTTCTGTCCATTTGTCTGTCTGTATCAAGAATAGGGAACTTTGGAGTTACTGTAATCAGGCATGTATAATCCACACACTTTTTACTCTAAAATTTGTCTCAGGGATGGGGGTGTGGATAATACAGTACAACAGGTTCTTGGGGCAATTTTTTCTGTGGGACTACTGTAGGAGATTCAGCGTTGGATGGTAAACCTGACAAAGTTTTTGATTTCATAATTGCTTTCTGTATGCTTGTAATGTGTTTATTTATCTACGGGGATGGTGAATAAAAGTTAGATAAATTAATCTTGTCTTCAGTGTTTGGCACTTGCGAGTTACACTTTCTGATAGCTGATTTGTAATCGGGCATGACTTTAATCGTAGAATATCCATGGGAAACAAAATAGTACAGTATCTGTTTGTGATGTTAACCTTCCTTGTCAAGTTTTATGTTATTATTATTGAAAATATGAATAATCTCAAGACGAACTTCTTATGATTATTTCACGCTTGTGAATGATGAAGCAAACATCCATAGTGTAACTGTATATACGGGAGTTAATAAGAAAAGCATTAGTATCTTGTAGTTTTGTATTTCAGATACCCATTATGTAGTTTCGCATTTATTTCAAATAAATACTTTATTGTATTTTCTCTTAATATTTGATAAATATCTATCAATTTCTGTCAAATAACGATAACAGTAATCCGGACTAACTCGAAAGTTCCCTATTTGGTTTAGCCAAATTTCCAATCTTTTCTGTTGTGAGTTTTGAAATACAATGCTTTGCAATTTGGCCATGTCACAATTAGGTTTCTTTTAAAATGATTTTTTTTAAACACTTTACTTTATAGTTTTCATTCTTACTTGTTTTCAAAAATGCTAATAATTATTTCAAGACTATCTTACAGGAACATTGGATTTTGTCTCTGAATTTTATAATAATCTTGTAATTTATAAAGAGTTTTGCTAAAACATTCTGGTTTGTATTCAAGAAAATTTTTCTATAAGTTACCAAAAAAATGATACATCAATAAAATTCAGTTCCTTCTGACGAATTTGAAAAATATATATATATATATAGAATTGTCATTGTAAAACTAAAATTATGTTATAATGGTCATTATCACACCTTTATGAAATAGTTTGATGTTATATATTATTGACATTGCAGGAAGGTGGCGCTGCTGTTGATGAGGAAGTGAAGTCAGAAGCCTCAAAGAAAGAAAAGGATGATGGGATAGATCCTGTGATGAAGCAGTACATGGAAATGGTACAGAAACAGAAAGAAAAAGAAACAGAGGTAATATCTATAGTTAAGATTAAGTTACATTTTGATTTAATTTTTAAGTAGAGTAAAAGGAAAGAATTACACTGCATACAATCAGCTCTACTTATAACAAGATAGTTTATAACAAAATAATGGCTATAGTGAAAAGTTTATAACAAAATATTGGTTATAGTGAAAATATATCTCTTCTGCATGAATTTCTGACATTATACTATATGAAACCAAATAACGAAATCGGACCATAACGAGGTTTAACCCTATCAACCCTACATACCATAGTAGACTGGTCTTAAACAATAGAGAAGAACATACCACTTAGATAGTCAGGAGTGAAAGGGTTAAATCTATCTCCCTTCCATTTCATTGTAAGTGGAGTTGAATATTACTTTTATGTGATGCATTATAACATACATATGTATATTTAAGATTTACTTTTTGTATCTCATTGCTTTTCTGTAGTCCCAGAAGGTAAGATTGCTATTGTATATGTGATGCTGATATACCTGTAGATTGTCAGTGATACCTGTAGATTGTCAGTGATACCTATAGATCTTCAGTGATACCTGTAGATTGTCAGTGATACCTGTAGATTGTCAGTGATACCTGTAGATTGTCAGTGATACCTGTAGATTGTCAGTGATACCTGTAGATTGTCAGTGATACCTGTAGATTGTCATAGTAAAGCGATATAGTTACAAACATTGCTATAAACAGCATTGTAATCATTCCAGTGGGCTTATAGTGGGCTTGTCATCTCCCATGTTATAGTAATTACTGTATGCCTTTTAGTGTCACATCACCACACAGCAAATTGACTGAAAATAATACATTGTCGCATGATGCTTTAACATAATTCCTATTGGCCAATATTCAGAATTGAGAATGATTCACCAATGAGAGAGATATTGAGAAATGTGCACATCACAAAAAACAATCCACATACAATTTTTATGGGTTGTTATGTAATAACAATCTATTATGGTTAATTTTTTATTATCATATTCAAAATATTTGAGTTTTCATAAAATTTGCTTCATGTTCATATAGTACTTAGAGTGATTGGGGAAAGGGCATAGTGAGAATAAGATCATTTAAGAAAAAATAAAATCACTATTTACACATTGATGGCTCACTTTACACACTTGTCATAGGCAAACATTCCATTGCTGTAGATAGGACATACACATATTATGACTGTTAGACTAGATAGGACGTTCATATATGACTATTAGTCTGTAGAGAGGACATACGCATATTATGACTATTAGTCTGTAGATAGGACATACATATATGACTATTAGTCTGTAGATAGGACAAACACATGTTATGACTGTTAGTCTGTAGATAGGACATACATATATGACTATTAGTCCGTAGATAGGACAAACACGTTATGACTATTAGTCTGTAGATAGGACATACATATATGACTATTAGTCTGTAGATAGGACATACATATATTATGACTATTAGTCTGTAGATAAGACATACATATATTATGACTATTAGTCTGTAGATAGGACATATTTATATTATGACTATTAGTTTGTAGATAGGACATACGCATATTATGACTATTAGTCTGTAGATAGGACATACACATATTATGACTATTAGTCTGTCGATAGGACATACGCATATTATGACTGTTAGTCTGTAGATTGGACATACATGTATTATGACTATTAGTCTGTAGATAGGACAAACATATATTATGACTATTAGTCTGTAGATAGGACATACGCATATTATGACTATTAGTCTGTAGATAGGACATACACATATTATGACAATGTCAGTGATATGTAATATTGTTATGAAGTTAGTTATATATGTAATTAAAGAGTCATCTACGTTTACATATGAATGTCAAAATCAGATAAAATGTTGGAAATTGAAAAAGAAACATGTAATTTAACAATAGACCACACACAAAGACACATAGAGTAATAGTAACTGCTGACTTTTCCCAAATAAAAAGTTAATAGTTTGTCCAGACTAATCTCTTTCTAACACAGGATGAGAGGGTGGGGGAGGGGAAACAATGGTCTGAGAACATAGAAACATTTGATTTTGGTTACATTTTGATAGATGTTTTTAAAGTAATGGAAAAATTATACTAATATCTCACTTATCTGTTGATTTCTTTAACAGGTGGCCAAGAAAGCAGTTGATATATGGTCTAAAGGTCATTCCACTGATGGCGGCCAGGTAAGAAATGACATTTTCTTATGTTTCATTGCTTGACTCCCAGAGAAAAAGTATGTGTAATGATAGTAAGAAGAAAGAAATTTAAAGATGGAGTTAGAATAATTAAAGGTGATAAAGTAATTAGATATATGAAACTGTGACAAAATATGTGAGACATAGCAGTGAAATTTTGTTTGTTTTGTATACATATATGAACTCTTATCCTGCCACTCATCAGTCACTACTGTATATAAATACTAGTGTATACACACCAATGCTAGATTAAAATTATGAATTTTTATCAGTTTGAACAAGTCATTTAAGATCCCTATAATCATGTCATTTTACATACAGTTCTCCCCCGATATTTCGCCCTCAGTTAGAACACCAAATTTGCATAATGCCATTATTTCTTGAGGAACAAATTTCCTTCCATATAATTCCCTCCTTATAATGCCAAAACCTGCATACCATCATCCGCCATTGATTTGCTGGTACAAATGGTCATTTTCACATGTTGAATCCCTCGACCATATCACCAGACCAGGTGAATTATCAGGTATGAGTAAAATTGTTAGCCGATTTATGCTTGTTCACTTCGTAAATACCACCGCAAAGGGAGATAACTCTAACATCGTGTGTCATAAACTGGTATCTGGTTGTATGAAGTTGTGAGACTGGGACCAGTTTACGAGTGTCAGTTTTCAAATCTAGCTTCTGTGAGAGTTAGAAAAAATTACATGCCGTGTGTTTACACAGTAATTATCATGCATCAAGAAACAATTATGAGTAGATAGGATATATAAACCTAAAGCCTTTCTATTGCCATTCTGTCAAAGAGTTATTTTAAACAAAAACAATGTAAGTTAACATTAGAAATGTTTCTGGGTTAATGTTAGAAACAGATCTAGATTATTCAGCTGTATAACATGTACATATTTTGGACAGTTTAATCTTATTTCTATAGGGTGGCCAAATTGTCCAAACTTAAACAATAGACAAAATATCCAAATTTATGGTAGCGAGTTGTAAACAAGATATGATATACAGCAGGGATTAAAGACATGAAAATGACCACACCTTGAAAATAGTAAACCTTGATATAGTGCCAAACCTGTTATACTGCCAAAATAAAGGAAAACAAAAGATGGTGGTATATGGAGGGTGAACTTTATATATGTTTGGCAGGAGTAGGGTTAAAAACATTAAATCATGTAGACTTCTAAGGTTTCATTTTAAATTACAGGACTCCTTATCAGCATCAGAACTTTCAGTAGCAGAAGAGATACATAGGTAAGATTGACTTGTCACCTCAGCGTAACTAAGCACATAACAATAAGTAGGCAAGAAGTCTGGGGACTGGGTAGGTCACCAGTGGGTCAGAGGCAAAGGTTGACCTTGTATGGGGAAGTCATTTAATTTTTATCATTTAGTAAAATTCAAATTTTACTTCTCAGTAAAATGTTTTGTAGAAGAAAATTCAGTAATACTAAAGCAACGACTTCATTCTTCTAAAGTTAGAATTTCGTCAGACCATGTGTGGGCAACTGCCTATACTGCCCAAGGGTAGCTACGAAACTGCATCCCAAATCAGTTATGATGAGGAATTATAAAATTTTGCTTTTCTTAGACCATGTTTGTAATTATTGAAAACCAACGTGATAAATGATTCAGAACATACTCTCAGTAAATTTCCATCTTTTTCAGCAAAAATGGTTCTGGAGATGACTTTGATTGGTGAAAACAAAAGACTTGCAAAGAAGAACAGTCCAATTACATTTTGGCGACCTTGATGGTATCGACTGTGTAGAATCTGTTGAATGCTAGTTAAACTCAACATAAATATTTTCGTGTTGTGGGTTCTTGTGTAAGAGACTTCATACATACTGGAAGAGTCTGGAGCTGCTTAGATTATTCGGTATTCATCAAAACAGAATTAAATTGTATTTTATTGTTGAATTTGTGAACCATCTCCGATGATGTCGTTGATACATATTCCACAAACGTCATCCAAAAGCGACTGTATCATGCTAATGCAAATGATTGTATCAAGTATGTGAAGATACAAGTCATATTGAACTGATATCCCTGAAGAGCTAATTTCAGATTAAACAAGGAATCATGCAAAATCTAATTCAAATTCAGTTAACTCATCAACCCCTGAAAAACAATGGACTCTTCCTGTAAATCAATTACTTAGACCAGTCAAAATGGGTCTTTAGGGGTGAATGGGTTAAGTTTACAAAGATAAATTAGGTGATATTTTTGCCAAGTTTTAATTTTCTTTCTTTTAATATATATTGAAGGCATTTTTTACTTTCTAGGGTATATTTTATGCCTAAAACATGAATTTTGAAAGGAAAATCGTATGAATGTTTAAAAAAGATGTATACTGTATATATTTGTACAAATATGTATGTAAATATTACATAAATGTAGATATGTAAATGTATTATTTATTACTGCATAAATTGTAAATTAAATACATTTCACATTTATTGAAATAAAATGGATTTAAATTATTTTGAATTTCTTTTTCTGAAACAAAGTAAGTTTAATAGTCATAATACCATACTAGATTGTTGGAAAATGGTAAAAAGTGACTTGGTAGCCAAGTACAATGATGTCACATGATTTTGCATCCTTTAGTCTTCGATCCCAAAATATGGAGACTCCAAATGATAGGTTATTGTTTTATCAATTAACCATGAATCGTTGACACTCCTTCAAAACTGTTATAGCCGAACATTAGGCTAAAACTTAGGAAAGAAACTAATGTATTTTTACATTATACTCCGCATACATGCATAAATTTCTGTTGAATGAAGATGTAGCATCTTTGAAGCCAGATTCAAGTCTGTATTAAAGTGCTGACAGGGGTGTGCAAAATCATGCAATACAATGTTATAATCCACTGAAAGTGGAGTTTGGATAAACTTTCTTAAAATACACTTAGTTGTCAGAATAGATGTACATTATTATTATAAAGACATGTGCTGTTGTTCCTTACAATGGTCTATACAGAGAAATTTTATTGTTTTTCTCTTCACCATTCAAGTATCTTCTGTGAATAAAAACAAAACACAAAATAATGTTAGGTTTACACAAATTAATTGTTTTATTTACAATAACCTATAATAAGAAACTGACAAAAACTCTGAAAATCCAAACCTCAACTCTCCTGTTGTTGATATGACCGAATTATGTTAAAACAATGCTTGGTAAATAGATTCCAAGTAATTTAGTACAACAAATGGGGAAAAATGTATTATATGAATAATGAGGAGTGAAGGAATATTTGTTTCTGAATGATGGCAAATGAAATGTGTAACAAGAAACCGAGTCTCAAAGACGGTATGGCCAAAAAGTAAACAATATATTTCAAAGCCATCCTATGATGTGAATACACCTGAAATTTGAATTTCAAGGTCAAGGTGAAAATATTGAAGGCCATATCTAACCATTTTCATCACATTAAGTTACAAAGTGATCTCTTAATATGGTTTTCATGAAACAGTTGAACCTAATTGTTGACACAGACGTCAAATCAGAATGGTATTTGCTCCACAATCAGGATTAGAGAAAGTTAACAAGCATAAGGCCAGATTTTCAAAAAAAAATTAATGTTGTAGAAAATAAAAAAAAATTTTTTGTTGTCATTCAACACCAGTTATGATTACATACACACAGCAACAGCACGTTGATCAAGTGTCACTATGATTGTGGGTTCTAATTAAACACAAATAAAATGAGAAAATTTACCAGATGTATTTTATTTTTGATGGAGAGGGACAAAAAAGATTGCACTCATTCTCTTTAATGTCTGAAGATACCAAATTTAAATTTACAATATTTTCAAAATGATTGATATGGTTACAATTTAGGGCAGATCAATAGACAAGAAATAAATGCTCCCTATCTTAAAATAATTCATGATTTGTCTTATGTTTACATGCATTTTATCCATAAACAATAATTCTATAATTAATCCATACTCCAGTTATATACATGTACACTTCTACAGAAAAGTTAAGACGGTAACTTCAATATTGTGTCAGGTCGGTATCTACCAACAAAAAAATCCAGTTGTGACTGCCTTGACTGTATCCAGACAGTACTTTTTTTCTTAATTACAAACTAGAATATTGATATATTTCAGAATTCACATTTTCATCTTCTTTTCATCTGGTTCACCTGTTTTGCGAGTTTTCAGAATATTTTGAATTTTCTGCCATTGTCTATCTAGTTCAGCTTTTTCATCTTTAGGACCAGCACGTCTTGTTTTCCTACCATCTGCCATTTTAACTCCATACTGGAATGCTGCCCTGAAAAAATAAACAGAAAATTTCTCTTTAGAACTATTGAGAGAGTAAGACAAAGCAAAAAGAGACCAGAATCTATAAACATTTCACCAGGAGCTGGTGGATAGCTTGGGGTGTTCCTGTGTTAAAGTGCAGAAAGGTCCTAGGTCCATTCACTGTACAGGGTCATAGTTAAGGCTGTAAACAAAATGGTAGAGACTGTCCATTCCCCAGTAGCTCTGCATACAAAAAAAAAGAAAGTCACAGGTCTTTCAGAAGAGTCTTGAACTCAAGTCACAGCAGCACTGCATGTAAAGAGCCATCATAGCATAGGCATTAGGCCATAAGACAAAATGCCTGTAGATGGAAATTAACATCTTCAGATAAAAACACAATTCTGTGATTTAAGACACCAATAAACAAAACTAGCTGGTAATATTTCAATACAAGTTTAAATTTCTTGATAGGCTGTAAAACATTTAACAGAGAGAGTGAGAGAGACATACTTTGGCAGGGCCTCTTTATTTGCCATGTAATCGCTGTACTCCTCCTGGGTGTCAAAGTCCCATCTACCAACTGGGCCTTTTTTATTGCCCTGGTCCATTTTACTGTAATCCACTTCCTCATCAGAATCACCAAATGCATCTGCTGCCTCCTCCATACTGAAAAAGAAGAAAATATTTTATGACAATATCAATTCTACAACTTCATTTACCAACAAGATTTTGCTGAAAACAAATGTACATAATGCTATTTACCATTGTAATAACAAAATTTATTTCATCCAGATAATTTTTCTATACATCAAAATGTAAATGTTAAATTTTGATGAAGTGTCTGTTAATTTTAATACAAAATCATATGCCACGCCAGTGGCTGAGAAAAGGGTCGTTATGACATAACCAGTAAAATGTGACAAAAACAAAGAATTCCATCTGACGTAATATTTCTAAGTTTGAAGATTCTTTGTGCCAGAAACTAAAGGAGTGGCTATTGCTTGCACTCATTCTCATATTATATATTTGTTCAAGTTTCTGAAAACATAAAAAAAAACAATTTCAACTAAAACTGTCCTAAGGACCCTTATCTCGACCAATGGCTCAATTATTACTTTGCTAATCATTGTCACTGGTCAAATTCTGAGTAACACCTGTAATAAAAACTAATTCTTAAGTAGAATGCTGGCTACATTCTGCAACAATAAGACAAATATTACAGTAATGAGTATAGAAGCTAAGTATATACCAGTAAGGCAGTTTATTACAAACAAAATTTAAATAAGAAATGCATTTTTAAAAGGGACCTTATGTGGTCAAGCATTAAGAGCACTGAAAAATCCTATCTCTTGACAGCACGACAGGACCTTAAGTTGATCATGTGGAATAGTCTGTCATATCACTTGAAGGTCAGTGGGCTTTTTCTTGTTACATTCATTTTTTTTCTTGTTACATTGTAACCAGGTTAACACCTCTTAAAACTCAGAAATAGTTGAGTGTGATGCAAAACACCATTATACAGATCATAAAGACCTTAACACCCCATGTCCTTTAAACAGTTCAAAGGGTGAGTGAGTTAAAAGTAGGTGGACAAAATTGATGCTTTAAAGTAACTGATTTTGAAGAGATGGACAGAAATCTTTTAAAAACACATCTAAAGTAATTTACCCTGGATAACATTCTGCATAACTATCAATCTCTGTCTTGGCCTTCAGTTTCTTCATCCTTTCCTTCTCCTTATCAGCCACCGCTCTGAAAGAGATGCATTGAATTTGTGTTAAACAAAACTGATACTTGTTCTCAGAGCAAACATTTCAGTGAACAATGTTCAAGAAAACGAAATATATATACAGTGGACCACCCTATTACTTCCAGATTTTCAGAATTCTGGATAACCAAAATTTCAATTAACATATATTTATCTATCGATCAATATCGGACTGGCTGGTCAACTTTGACATAAGCGGAATTTCAATTCATCTGATTTCAATTTGACAAGATTCCACTGTATATATTTTTAAAAAAGAATATATGAGACAATGATTTCAATTGATAGGTAATGATTAATTTACCAATAACAAATTGATGCAACAGATAATTTGTATTATAACTTTGATTTATTAATACATACTTTTCTTTTGCTTCTTCAATTTCAGCATAACCCTGAAAAAATGATATACATGTCACCCTTAAGTACTGTATAAATTAGACCTCTGATACTTATATAAAGTAACTGACAATTATATATGTGAAATATACCACAGATAAAAAAGGACTTAATTATGATTTTTCAAGACAGACTTGATATTTTTCATTCATTCATGATTATATGGATCATTAAGAACACACCTTTCTAATCACTAAATAAAATATTATTAGAAATCTCTCATATTCCAGGCTCTACAATTTCAATACTGGCAAAGAAAAACATTTCTGCAGGAAATTTTCATTGAAAAGTCTTTATATACAGGTGTACTCACTTTGAACCTTTCATTAATTGTCTTAACAAGATCTGTTGCATTTCCAGCTCCTTTGAACTTGTCATCATCCTGTAAAATGAAATAAGTAAAGTAATAAAGTATGATTAATACAGAGAGAAATAAGTAAAGTAATAAAGTATGATTAATACAGAGAGAAATAAGTAAAGTTATATAGTATGATTAATACAGAAAGAAATAAGCAATAAAGTATGATTAATACAATGAGAAATAAGTAAAGTATGATTAATACAGAAATAAATAAGTAAAGTAATAAAGTATGATTAATACAGAGAGAAATAAGTAAAGTAATAAAGTATGATTAATACAGGAAGAAATATTGTTCTTTTGATTGGTGTTTTATGCTATGCTCAACAATGTTTCACTTGAATGGTGGCAGTCAAATTTTAATGATGTAAGAGACAACCAGCATTCCACAGGTAAACTTTCTCACAGAGTTAGCTTATGTTCTAGCAGGGCTCAAACTTGCTCAGATTAGAAAGACTACATGGTATCAAGTGTGATGCTCTAACAACTTGGCCACAGAGGCCCAAATAAGAAATTAGTAATGTAAGAATCCAATGACAAGTAAACTAATGAAGTATAAATCAAAGACCCTACTTCAAATATGTAATGTAAGAATTTAATACATACATCCTATGCGTACATAAGTATATATATACTTCCTCTGTGTAAATAAATATTACATACTTCCTGTGTACACAAATAATACATACTTCCTGTGTACATAAGTATTAGATATTTCCTCTGAGTACACAAGTATTACTTACTTCCTATGTACACAAATAATACATACTTCCTCTGTGTACATAAGTATTGCATACTTTCTGAGTACATATCTAATACAGATTTCCTCTGTGTACATAAGTATTAGATACTTTCTCTGAGTACATATGTAATACATATTTCCTGTGTGTACAAAATACATACTTCCTCTATGTACATAAATAATACATACTTCCTCTGTGTACATAAGTAATACATACTTCCTCTGTGGGCTTCTCAAAGTATGACTTCCTCTTCCTGTCATCTCGTCTATCTCTATCATGATGATTGTCTCTTTCACGACCTCTGTCTCGGCCCCGATCCCTATCACGGTCTCTCCTGTCTCTATCCCTATCTCTGTCTCTGTCGTGATCCCTGTCACGACCTTTATAATCCCTATCCCGGTCTCGATCCCTATCCCGACCTCGATCACGATGGTCATCATCTCTATCTCTCTCTTTTCTGTCTTTTTTGTCACGTGATTTAGAAAATGAAGGCACATAATCTCCAATATCAGCATAAATTCTGTTCAAAAGAAAACATATTGATGTTTCATAAATGAAATTATTTCCAGGAAAAGTGTAGTTCCAAGTTCCAGTACAAATTTTTGTTTACTGAATACTTTTCTTACCTATGCACATACAAAATTATAATCTCGATCAGTTTCAAATTTTTTACCATCTACTTAATGCTGCCTACATTACCGTAAGTCTTCTATAAATACCTAAATCTCTGATATAACGAAATTTCTTAATGAAATATTATGCCCCTAAGAACTAAGTCACTGATAAAGTTAAAAGTCCATAACTGGCAAATTTTAGCTAAAACAGAACACATTCTGGGTTTCACTGATTATGAAGCATTACACCAAATTTGGTTAAAATCTATTCTTTAGAAACTCAAATGTTCCAAATGGACATCCACCCCTGGGGCATAAAAATGGAATTGATATAACCACCCACCCTATGTTAGTATACAAGTCAAATCAATGTAAAACAAAATCATTTATATCCTAACTGACATTACAAACTGCTTGGCTGATTCAATATGATCTATATGTGATATTACATTGTCAATGCCATAACTAAAAATTTTGTTTCTTTCAAACAACAATTGTAAACAGGACCTGAAGCCCATTTTACTGAAGATCGTAAGCGTAAATTTGTGGCAAGTTGAAAGTTCGCAAAATTTTCATTAACATAGATATCATCTATGACTTTGGGAAATTTGGTACTGTACTATGAATTTTAAAGTGACTTCAGAAATAAATCATATCATAGCCAAATTTTATAAAAGAAATTGTACGTTTTACAACACTGTAAGTTACAAAAATGCAAACTTATGTGTTGCAACAATCTAAGCTTATGAACTTTAATAAAATGGCACCCAGAAAATGATTACAATTTATAATCGCCATAAACAGGTTTGACATTTGCATAAAACTTAAAAATATGTTAGAATAAATTGTAACTAAAATTACCCATCATCGGCTCCGGGAAGTTTCTCTTTGGGTTTGTCATCATCTTTAGCTTTACCTACGACAACAAGCAAAAAATTAATAATGAATCAATGAAAGGTTATTCTATCTTGACGTTAGATATCCCATACCTACATGATATTTTGTCTACATATGTCTAAAACACATTGTGTATAGGTATTACGATAAAGTCATCTAAATAATTCCTCACAATTTCATATACTGCTTTGACTTGAACAAGCAAAACATCAAAGTTAAATGCCAAAGTCATATAAAAGTGGTAACCAGATGTACATGGTGCAGATGAGGGTTAATCACCTTTATATTGTCATTCTTACAGAAATATTTCTTTTTCTATATTTGTTTTCACTTTGTGATTTTTCATTTTTTACAAACTTTTTTTCATATGAAAAGTGTGTTTTTTGTTAATTTTACCTAAAATAAATTAAACATTCATAAAAGAAGGCAGTAGATATTCTGATCCAAACAAACAATATATTGATTTTAAACATTCCTATACAAAGTTGCTGAATATTTATGTTTGATTACATACCTATATGCTATTTCTTTTAAAGTTTGTAATTTTTTATTATCTAAAAACAACATTTTACAACATACTAAAAAACTATCTTAATTTAAAAGTACACCAAACTGCAATGCATACCTTTATCTTTTTTCTTCATCTTCTTGCTTTCTCGTCGACCTTGTCGTAGATAGGACAGAATCTGGGTCAGCTTGTTGATGACAATGTCATTTGTGGTCAGAGTTGTGGTAGCCTTCAATATCAACGTACGATATAATAAGATGATGTCATAGTAACCATTACGTAAGTTTACTCTAAACAAGAGGCTGATAATGCCTGAGTCTCCTGAATCCAGCACAAAGAACAACTATATGGACACTCTAAACAAGAGGCTGATACCGCCTGAGTCTCCTGAATCCAGCAAAAAGAACAACTATATGGAGAGACTAAACAAGAGGCTGATAGGGACTGAGTCTCCTGAATCCAGCACAAAGAACAACTATATGGACACTCTAAACAAGAGGCTGATAGGGACTGAGTCTCCTGAATCCAGCACAAAAAACAACTATATGGAGACTCTATACAAGAGGCTGATAGGGACTGAGTCTCCTGAATCCAGCACAAAGAACAACTACATGGAGACTCTAAACAAGAGGCTGATAGGGCCTGAGTCTCCTGAATCCAGCACAAAGAACAACTACATGGAGACTCTAAACAAGAGGCTGATAGGGCCTGAGTCTCCTGAATCCAGTACCATATTTAAAACCTTTCAAGCAGGTGTCATCAAAGTCAACAATTTCTTTACCCTCACAAAAGAGATCCTAATTATTAAATTTGTTGAGAATTGACCCATCAGTTTTCAAGAATAATGTTCCAGACAGCAACTGATTGCAACAAGTCACCAGAGGGCATGGACAGGGTTTTCCATAGAAACTTTGGGGGTAAATTGGGGAGGGGGTCATTGATTCTCTGTGAGATTATATATAAATGTTTTCTTTGCCAAATTGTGTATCATTACTTGTTACAATTATATGTATGTGTGTATTTAGGTATAATCGTGACACAGTCTGTAGTAGCATTTAATATCTTGCTTTACCAACTTTTACTGCAACATAATGCAGAGGTAATCTTGTGTCCAATATGACACAATTCATTTTAATTTACCAACTTTAACTGCCATATAATGCAGAGGTAATCTGGTGTCCACTATGACACATAATAGAGGTAATCTGGTGTCCACTATGACACATAATACAGAGGTAATCTGGTGTCCACTATGACACATAAAACAGAGGTAATCTGGTGTCCACTATGACACATAAAACAGAGGTAATCTGGTGTCCACTATGACAAATAAAATAGAGGTAATCTGTAATCTGGTGTCCACTATGACACATAATACAGAGGTAATCTGGTGTCCACTATGACACATAATACAGAGGTAATCTGGTGTCCACTATGACACATAATACAGAGGTAATCTGGTGTCCACTATGACACATAAAACAGGTAATCTGGTGTCCACTATGACACATAAAACAGAGGTAATCTGGTGTCCACTATGACACATAAAACAGAGGTAATCTGGTGTCCACTATGACACATAAAACAGAGGTAATCTGGTGTCCACTATGACACATAAAACAGACATAAAACAGAGGTAATCTGGTGTCCACTATGACACATAAAACAGAGGTAATCTGGTGTCCCACTATCACTATGACACATAAAACAGAGGTAATCTGGTGTCCACTATGACACATAAAACAGAGGTAATCTGGTGTCCACTATGACACATAAAACAGAGGTAATCTGGTGTCCACTATGACACATAAAACAGAGGTAATCTGGTGTCCACTATGACACATAAAACAGAGGTAATCTTGTGTCCACTATGACACATAATACAGAGGTAATCCGGTGTCCACTATGACACAATCCCTTTTTTTCATTTTTGGCTTTTTTTATAGTTGTTTTACAATTTTTGACTTGTATGAAGATGTCACCAGCTTTAGGTGAAGTGGCACAAATTTTTACTTTTGCTATGAACGGACACCGGTGCAGTGAGGGTTCTTGTACATACCACACATATATTTTGTTAACTTTTGTTTTGAATAAAAATAGGACAATGATAAAGATTCAGATTTACCTCTAACGTTGGACAGTCAGCTTTACTACGTATAACCGTACACGGAACATCATTATCAGCAAACTCATCCTCTAAGTCAACCACATACGCCATGCGACGAGGTAAAAATAGTTCATTTCTTTCTGGTGGATTGGTTCTAAATAATGTCCTGTATATATTTCTTCCTACGAATAACAAATACATATAAAAATATAGATACCGATTCCATATTTTTATAAAAAAAATAATCAATGATTATAAAGCTTACCTATCAGCAACCGTTAAACTGACCGTAACCAATCTTCTTAACCACAGCATTAGACATAGAGTAAGTCAACAACAGGTTCATTTTTGCAAAAAAATACAAAAATCTAGCATCTGAAGAATGGTGTGTGCTTAGAATCATAAAATACACCATGCAAGTTTAGCTTATGTATGAGTAGTAGAAACAGGCCAATCTGAACACATCTAATCTTCTTTACCAGATACCGACGTTGGGGTGATAACATAAACTCTCCTCAGCTTCACTGAGGTGAGCTAAAAATTATAATACAAATTTTCATTGCTTTATATCCATTTTCAAGGATAATATCTTCTTATGCATGTAGAAGTGAAATCATGAAAGAATATTGATAGCACTTTGACAGTGGGGTACTTGTAAAACATGATGTGACCTTGATTGCAAATAGTTTTGCCATTAAAGTCAATGTCATAACAGCAACATGTATACAGATAACTACTAAAAGTGCCAAGGACATCAGACTAGATATCTGATACTTGTAATTATAATTTGGTCTCACTATCTATTCACACTGATTCACACTGATTCGGTGTTCACTTACCCATTTTGGTTTTGAATATCATTTGCTCCTCTGGATCCACTTCCTTCTCTTCCCTACAAAAAGTCCAAAGTAATTATAGAAATAGCAAAATGTTCAAAGATATCCAAGTGTGATACAAAGGCACACCATAGCATATTTGTTTTGTTATCATAAAGCTTATGCCAAATTAGGTCAGTAAATAATGAGGGTCCAGAAGAAATTTTTATCAAAAACATTTTAATATTGTAATAAATTTATTCAATTTTTATGCTTTATAATTTTAACAGTGTCTGCTTTTGATGGTGTCCACACACACAAAAAGACTATTTTAGTTTGTACAATGTAAATTATGATACAAAAACACAACTAAATAATATCACAAATAAGCTTGTGAATATTATTACATTAGAGCAACATCGGGTATTATCGACAGGCTGGTATTATCAACACCCAAAATATAAAATAAATCCTGTCAGCGCCTAGAATACCTTTATGGTATAAATTGGATATGTAGTTCAAAATTAATGTCTCACAGAGCCTCTCTAGTGTATCTCTTTTTAAAATGTTGTGCTCCCCTTAAAATATCGCTGTTTTGTGACAACATTCTTCAACGACTTTTTAAAATTGTGCAACCATATCGCTGCTGCTAAGGTGGGTGACATTAAAAAAATGTTCAAGACAGACTATATATTTTTTATGACTTGAATTTCATCAACTGAGAATGCTTTATGCATTTCTAAATGTGGCTGGTGACATCGCTTTTCTTTCAGAGGTTAATGGGGGGGGTGATAACTGCAGAGAAAAACACTAGTGAGGCAATTATCGACACCCATTTAATTATTTTTCTATTATTTTTATGCTGTTAAACAATTTGTCTCTATTCCGTATAAACCTGTTATAATTACCAGTATTTACATACAATGTTTCTCGGCTTGGGTACAGTACAATCAACATGGCCTCCTATATTTGCGTATACGTGTATCATGGCTATTTTTAGATTTGGGAAATTCTCATTTTGAATGTGAGCAGATGTTTGCCCGAAGAATTCTCATTAATCATTCTTGAAATTTGTTGCAGATATGGAAATATTCTTTGAAAATGTTTATCAAATATGTGAATATATGATAGAAATATCCTTCAAGTAATAGGGATGATATTTTTGGGGGGAAATACTAGGGTGAGGATAACTGCAGAAAGTGTTGATAACTGCAGACATATCATAGCAGTTCGAAAATTATTTTTCACCCTTACTGTCACATGATTTAGGCTCAAATTCAATTTGAATGTAAAGACCCAAGGCAGGTAATTGTTCCGAAGTGGAAGTTGTTGGTAATATTAAAGGTCTGAGTATTTATCATTCAAAGTTGCTTACGGTGTCGATAACCCCCGCCATTGCTCTACGTTGTATATCACATTACGGTTAAGCTTATGAAGAAGATTATTTCTGTAAATACATTTCCTTGTCAGTTTTCTTTCTTTTTCTGGTTGACCACACAACACAAAAAGATACACCTAAATCATGTTAAAATTAAACTTTCACCAATATTTAATGAAGATTTCTTCTATAATGAAGATTAATTCTGTAAGATATTTCCATGTTGGTTATCTTACTTTTTCTGACTGACCACTTGTTCCATTGTGACCTCCTCTTCCCTCTCTTTACTACTGATCTCAGCTCTCACCTGTTAAACCACAAAATTATATCTCGTTCATTTTCAATTCAAATGGAAGTCTCAAGTTTTATCAGTTTTCAATTTATTGAGCATAAAAAATGATGTAAAAACCTGCAGAATCAGAAAATTTTGTTTTAGTTTTAATTTTGTTTATTTTGTTGTTTTCATTTATCAAAGAAATTAAAACAATGATAATTTTTTTTTAAATTACACCTAGTAATAGTGATAGGTTCCTTGTAAATATGTTTTTTATTTCCACAAAATTTAATGTCAACAAATATGCTTTATTTTGCCAACAATGAAAATTTAAAACCACAATATTTGATCAAATTTAACCAGTAAATTAGCATTTCAATTAGGAATGATCACTTAAATCTGTTTAGTAGTAATTGCTTATTACATAAACATATAATAATAGTTCAAAATGTTTGGGGGAAATGAAATTACATAAATGCCAAAGTGAATATCAAAAGACCAAGAACCTCACAAGTAACAATTAAAAAAAAGATAGGCATATGCATTAAACAATGATAAATGCTAATATATTTCAAATGAAAGTAATGGTTTCTTGTAAAACTGGAACTCATTTCTAACTCACTATAACAAACTTTATTTTGAACAGCAAGAACTTTGAGGTGTTGTGACATCAAAGATGACTTAAACCAGGTAAATCTTTACAGATACACACCTTCTCCAACAAGGCAAAATCCAGACCTTTGACCAAGTGAGTATGTTCCATATCACCACCAAGATATTTGGATTCCTGGATCACCTGTTTACGTCTTTCTGCATAGTTCTCTCCCCTGATAATAAAATGTCAAAGTTACAAATGACTAGATTAGTGGGATATTTACATTTACAGATGATGAAAAAGAATACCAAGGGATCTAATATCAGTGACTGACAAGTCTATACATACTTGAAATAAATTGAACATACTAACTTATTTTACTTATCAATATTGAGATGTTCATCTTGGGAACTTCAATGCCATAAATCTTAATGGACTTATTTGTGTATCCTTTTTGTACTCATCCAAAGATGAAAATAAAAACTTACGCTTTGGCATCGGGAGCAACAGCCCTGTAGTCAGCTGTTGTACTAATGATCTCAGTTTCAGCATAATCCCTGTTGAAACCATCTCTTCTCTCTCTAGCCTGAAATATAGATAGAAATAAAACAGATAAAGGAAAGAACTGGACAATTACTGTTCTTATCTGCTGTGGTCAAATTGACAAATTTAACATTTAAAAGTTTTTTTCACAAAATGAGGAAGGTTTACCCAGAAAACAAATAGATGCACCCATGAGACCCTTTTGTTTGTTTGTTGTTTTTTTTTCACTTAACTGAACAAATTTTGTTTATAAGGTGGCAGTCAGACATGAGACCCAAGTAAAGTAAATAACAGTTCTTTTGTCACTCAGCACCAGGGCAACAATCGCAGATCTTTACATCAGGAGTGATAATCACAGATCTTTACATCAAGGGTGACAATCACATATCTTTATATCAGGGGTGACAATCATAGATATTTACATCAGGGGTGACAATCATAGATCTTTACATCAGGGGTGACAATCATACAGGGCTCTACAACACTTAGAAATTCACTCTTCATTTGGCAAGTGAACCAGAAATTTTACTAGCCAGCCAGGAACTTTTACTCGCCAATATATATATATATGAGTCTGTGTGTGTGTTCAAGTGTTCTTAAAAAATCCACTGGATGAAAATATAGAAATGAAATAAAATATTAATTTTCTAAGTTTATGTAACAATTTATTGTTTCAATCCATTTAAAACAAGGTTATAAACTGCATGTTGACCTTTTTGTGCATTTTTTATCAATCCAGGAGTGTTTATATGCCTATATTTTTCATATTTGTTGCTCTAATATTGAGGCAACCTTAAACTTTGTTTTAAATTTTTTAGCTCCAGTTTCTTTTCGACAGAATTTACAAAACAGAGACTGCCCACAAGAATTTTGTCTGTAAGTTAAAATCTAGAGTCCAACACCTGTGACCTGATCGTCAGACAAACACCTATACAGTTCTTTTATTTATAGGTGTTTGTCCGACAATTGGGTGTTTGACTCTCGACTTTAATTTACAGATAAAATTTCCAGTTCCGACTGTGGTTAATCCCTTTGGGGATTCTGTCACGGGCGTTTTATTGTGTTGCCCCACGATAAATCGGCCACGATAGAATCCCGAAAGGAATTAGGCTGTGGTCTGCTTGTCCTCCTCGTAGAACACTAGGCCGGACTTTCTGCCCCGATTTTATCGAAATCGTGGCAGAAAGTTTGGCCTAGTCGAACACTAGCCATAACTCTGTTCCAGTATTCCTTTAACCAAGATCTTTAAACTTAGTAGTGTCTAATGATGCTTCTGTTTAAATCGACCGAAAAAAAAATGTCATCGTGTGCTGTTAGGAAAATTTCAAGTCAAAAACATGAGAGCAATACAAGGTGTTTTTATACAGTAATCCACGTGCGTTAGATGATCTAGTTTATCGAAACTGAATAACCAAATTGGTTGTTGTAAAGCGCATAACAGACCATGATTTCGATAATGTAATTTCAAAGTGAAACACACAAACTTTTGATTTCCGGTTCGGGGAAAAAAATGGTCACAATGTGGCGACTGAATGAGGATAAACACTCACCAAAATCTAAAAAATGGTCCCATTTGCGAGTGATTTGGTCGCATTGTAGAGCGCTGTCATAGATCTTTACACCAGGGGTGACAATCACAGATCTTTACACCAGGGGTGACAATCACAGATCTTTACACCAGGGGTGACAATCACAGATCTTTACATCAGGGGTGACAATCACTGATCTTTACCTCAAGGGTGACAATCGCAGATATTCACATCAGGGGTGACAATTATAGATCTTTACATCAGGGGTGACAATCATAGATCTTTACATCAGGGGTGACAATCACAGATCTTTACATCAGAGGTGACAATCACTGATCTTTACCTCAAGGGTGACAATCATAGATCTTTACATCAGGGGTAACAATCATAGATCTTTACATCAAGGTGACAATCACAGATCTTTACATCAGAGGTGACAATCACAGATCTTTACATTATGGGTGACAATCACAGATCTTTACATCAGGGGTGACAATTGCATATCTTTACATCAGGGATGAAATCATAGATCTTTACATCAGGGGTGACAATCATAGATATTTACATCAGGGGTGACAATCACAGATCTTTACATCAGGTTGACAATCGCATATCTTTACATCAGGGTGAAATCCTAGATCTTTACATCAGAGGTGACAATCATAGATCTTTTCATCAGGGGTGACAATCATAGATCTTTACCTCAAGGGTGACAATCACAGATCTTTACATCAGGGGTGACAATCACAGATGTTTACATCAAGGGTGACAGTCACAGATCTTTACATCAGGGGTGACAATCATAGATCTTTACATCAGGGTAACAATCACAGATCTTTACATCAGAGGTGACAATCACAGATCTTTACATTAGGGGTGACAATCACAGATCTTTACATCAGGGGTGACAATCGTATATCTTTACATCAGGGGTGAAATCATAGATCTTTACATCAGGGGTGACAATCATAGATATTTACATCAGGGGTGACAATCACAGATCTTTAAATCAGGTTGACAATCACATATCTTTACATCAGGGTGAAATCCTAGATCTTTACATCAGGGGTGACAATCATAGATCTTTACATCAGGGGTGACAATCATAGATCTTTACTTCAGGGATGAAATCATAGATCTTTACATCAGGGTGACAATCATAAATCTCTACATAAGGGGTGACAATCATAGATCTTTACGTCAGGGGTGACAATCATAGATCTTTACATCAGGGATGAAATCATAGATCTTTACATCAGGGATGAAATCATAGATCTTTACATCAGGGTGACAATCATAGATCTTTACATCAGGGGTGACAATCATAGGTCTTTCGATGGAGACTTCCTCTTGCAATTCAGATACAAGTGGTAAAAGATGAATACACACATGTGAGTCAGATACATTATATGTAAATACTTACCCGGTCTCTGTATTTAGATTCCAGCTCCTTCTGCCTCTCTTCTTCTAACCTCTTGAGCTTAGCATAGTAACTGTAAATACACACATATCAGCTGACTAAATATTTCAACATGTCTGCAGAAAATTAATAACAAGCATTCTGAGAGTCAAACCATTATTTAGTGAATAGTTAGCAATTACAAACTTTAACCATATTCAGATTGACAAACCACTTGTCAGACAGATGGACAGAGACAAAAAATGTTGTCTTGTTGGTTTCACAGGTTGTTGAACTAAACATTTATTCTGCAGACTGGTTTAAAAGTGCATAAATAGATAATTTCTAGGGCTTTTCTTTGACTTGTAAGAATTGATAATCTGCAAAATATCAATTTCACAAAATATCACATAAATAGACTCTAATCAATAAACATAATGTATAAACATTTATATGACTTTCCCTTAATTCTGAATTATATTGGTGAAATCATTATTTTTACAGATAAATACTTGTATATTCATATAAACTTACATTTTCTTTTTCTTCCTGCGAGTTGCTGGATCATCTTCATCCTCTTCTTGTCTTGTAGGTCTGTAGAGAAATACATACATCGGTAATCTGTTTGTTTGTTTGATTTTCATGATCAGGTTCATTTACTACTGTAGTACCCAAAATTTAAATTAAATTATATTTGGTAGTCTCAACTCTCTACAGAGATCAAAATCAGTGCTTTTTACCCTAAAAATAATTTTTAAAAAATCATTTCCATGATAATCTGTCTATACTGCTTGCTTTGGATTGATGAACAAGTGGTGTGAGTACTTAAAGCCTTTGCCACTCGTCCCTGTAAGGCAGGGAGAGAGATGTTAAGTATCCATTTATGCCGGGGAAATTTTTTAGCATAAATTTGTATTATCCATTATTGAACGCTCAAAATATAAAATGGATGACTGATTCATACCGGTTAACTACAATTACAATTCAAAATATATTACACAAAATAAACTCACAACTTCTTAGTTAGCGACTGAAGTTTAGATACTGCAGTTGCTGCTGCTGCTGCTGACCCAGGAGCTCTAGGGGTCATCAACATCTTCCTGAAGTCCTCATTGGTAAGAGGATGTCTGAAAGAATCAATGAGTTTGAAGTTAAAACATGCTATATTACTGCATTAGAAATTCAGTGATATTGACAATATACATTAGTTATTTCATTTTAGACTTTTAAATGTGCTTATATTTAACTTGCTTTAATTCACAAAATGAAAACAGTATAATTATAAAAATAAATCATGCAGGCATTTTTACATTGCATCAGAATGATTTAATATTCACAATCTTTTTCACATTTAGTTAAAATTTAAAACAAAAAATTTTACCCCTCATCATCCTCTTCATCTGGATGTGAGAAATCTGTTGGAGGAAGAGGATTAGAAAATACTTCTGTTTCACCACCTGTGGGAATAAAAAATGTAAGGAAAAATAAAAAATATAACTTACATATCAATTATAAAGATATACACATGTATACAATATAATCTGTACTAAACAATAACAATAATAATAAGAATACAATCATAACAAAATATACAGCACTTAGTGGTGTATAAGTGACATTATCATTTACCTGGCTTTACCAGTGCTTTAGTGCCACACTTTTCAATTTTTTCAGTTATACCAAAGCAACCAAGTATCTATTTGCTTGCTACTTTTGTTTCATAGTAAGGACAAGAGGGCAAAAAGGCCTCTACAGTCATCTGAGTGAACGTTTTAATTACAGTGACAAAGTGCTGATCATAAAGATCATATTTAGTTTTGGATTTTTTGGGGTGCCCCTATGGGCTCTATCTGATGCAGCTTCAGATGGGGATAGTTCTTGCTATGTTTGGTAAAAATTGACCCACTTTTTTTTAGAAGAAGTTGTAAATGTGTAAGAGTTGCATGATGCATGAAGGATGTTGCATGCCATCTTAAGTACAGTAATGATTTAGGTATCATAGTATGCAATGTAATCATCATGTTACACATGGTCATTCTGGAAGCTGCACACAGTCACAATTTGTATCACATTGTTGATGACTTATTCCATGTTAATCTTATATGCGAGCGCAGGTTTTTTTTTTTTACATTTATTGTAGAAATGTTGCAACTAGAGTCAAGTCCAATAATTACATCACCCTCTTAGGATCAATGTCTTCCGGTGTGTACTATGGAATTCAAAAAGTTTCAAAAGGTACATCCCAAACGAGGCTCCGCATATGGGTTCTAGAAACATGGCTGTCGTAAATGTCTATTCCGATTGGTTGAATTATACATGTGGTTGAGTACAATGGGCTCGTGGACAGCCCAATCCATAATAGCCAGATTAGCAACAGCCTAGACGGCTTACCAACATCTTAATTGTTCCTATAAAACAACGCCAAATACGCCTTACCTATGATTAGATTTGGCAACAATTTTAGCATGATTTTTAAGTGAGCAAAGCAAGCACTTTATGGCTAGGGGGTAGAAATGAGCTGTATTTAAATTAATGTTACATTACGATGTTACAATGACAAAACTTTGCTAGCTTCAAGGCAATGCCTTAGTTCATATTATATACTATACGAAAACACTCCTCTTCCCGATCTCCCCTTGGCTTTTGTCATTTTGAATATATCCATTATGCAATTGAAATATTACTGTGTTTACAATCAATTGGACGACTTTTATACTGAACTGACGCATATACTTACGTTCCGGCATCTTGATTATTTACTCTGTGTATCTACCAATGTCTGCAAATGCAAATACAAGGTTGATAGTGAATCAATGATACAAATCAGTATAGACCATGGTGTAAAAGTGAATAAAACAGCATAAATATCACCGATCAACATGCTAAAGATATATATCCAGTTTAGTGGAAATGTTATAGTGAAAATTAGATTATTTATCGAGCTCAAATTACCCACTCTTTAGCAGAAAAATGTGATGAGATTTGCGTGGTTTATAGTCTTTTAGCAAACATTTGGCCGGAAGTCGTATTGTGAAACTAATGATTAAACTACAATCGGATTAAGATGATATACATTTCCGGTTTATGTATAAAAATATGGACCTTAAATATCTTAACATTTGTCACATAAAATGTAACTGATTTTACCAAGTAATCAGATATCGAGTCTATGTAGCCGACAAGTTGAAATGACAATTAAAACATGAATTACCCGCTGGTGGATTCATGGGTACAAATGCCTTTTCCGTCGTGTTGATGTAATCAGTTTGGTTACCTGTTTTTTTTAACTTTCTGTTTTTATCCTGCAGTAGCATAAGCAAATAAAAAAAGGATTTTTTTTATGAAAATTTTATTCCCGTAAAAAAAGGAGATATGCGTTTTACAATTAACAGTGGCGGGTCTATAATTTTTCAAAAGGGGTAGATGGATTTGAGGCTGGTGACATAAAATTATATTTTCAAAACCTCAATGCAATGTATACATGTACCCCTTATCAAAAGCAGTGTGAGGAATTAAAGTTGTGTGGTTAAAATTAAATATATATATATATATATATATATATACATATATATATATAAATATATATATATATATATATATATATATATATATATATATATATATATATATATATATATATATACATATATATATATAAATATATATTCCGAACGGAGATAGGCGCGAAATTTTTTCCGATCTTTTATAGAAAAATTAAAAGTTTTACACCGATTTTATCAACTTTAGGGGACACCCTCTCATTGGTAACTGCCATATTTCTAAGTGTTGGATCAATTGTGAGGCAATATTTCATCAAGGGATCAGGTTCTGCGCATCTTTCAGATAATTTTGGAAATTTGGAATCCCGTAGACGCATTTTTTTTCTGTATCCAAACGCGAAATATGTCCAGCAATCCGCTAATAAATCACATCGATTATCCTTCTCAAAAGAAGCTTGGATCGGCAAAAATTTATATATGTGTGAAAAATTCGCCTGCCCCCTCCTGGCCCCGGTTCCCACGCCTATGTTCTGATACGAAAATAGCTATGGAAAGATCGATGTAGTTTTCTTCGATAAAAATTATATGTGGAATCTCGTTACGGAAAAGATATGCGCGACAGCAAAAATTGTTTGCGATGCCCCTCACATTTTGTAGAATGCTCCACGTATATCTGATTTCAATTGCACATAATTTAAATTTTATTAATAGGCTCTAAGTATTCCATGGGCCATCCTGACTTCTACTTGTATCGTTTTGCTCCTTTTAAGCGTATGGTACATGGAACTAAACCCATCATGCGCAACTTTCGAATATTTCTGAAAAAGGTTCCGTGGCATTGGTGGATCCAAAGGGGTCCCAACCTCCACTCTGAGTTTGACATTTTTTGTGTACCATGTGACTGTTCAGATTTTCTCTCTCACTCCACTTTTTGATATATCTTTGGTTACATAGTACCATAAGGTTAAATCAATATAGAATAACCGTGTACCCTGAGTTAGGCCTACATACCAAGTGGTGAAACATGACAGGCTGATCAGCGTATGAATTTTCTATTAACTTTCAAGCCTTTATCTTTCTTCTTGTAATCCTATCCCTCTCTTTCCCATCATTTTAAACGTTCGGATCTGAAGTGAACATTAATCCGTGGATCTCGTAATCTTATTATGTAACCACATCTCATAGTCAGTAATCAAGATTGGGTTGAATATTGTCATTTCCAGCGATATATAAAGCTAATAATTAGTTTTATATATCGCTGGTCATTTCCACTCAGAAAACACTAAAGGCTTATTGTGACACGGTGTGTTTTTATGGGACCACATGGAAACATTTTATGTTGTTTTATTACTTGACATAGTAATCAGAACATACTGTGCGTCTTTTGACCACAAATCAGACTCCGTGGGGTTTTAAAGATTTCCCCACCAGGGGATAGTGATATCACTTCACATCAGCCTGTTACTGATGTATCAGCAGGAAAACAACAACATTACCTGTCAATGATAACAGATGATTGATCGGAGTGTATCTAGAAACTTACACAGGGGACACGAAATTTAACGCGCATTCACATTTATGTTGAACACTTTAATTTTCAGTGATTTAAATACTGTCTATTCCTTCAGACCGTTGTTCTCTGTTACATACATGTACAGAGATGGGACAAAAGTAATCGGACACTATCATGTTTTACTCTATATTTCATATAAAACCACAATTAAAAAAATTATAATGAGGCATTTCTTATCATATTTCAATAGAAATTTCACCATTAAACAGAAAATATTTCCAAGATCCATTGATTATTTGCCGATGAAATTTTCTAATTTGTAATTTCAAAGATTTTACAGAAAGCAGCGATATATAAAGCTAATATTAGCTTTATATATTGCAAGCGATTATATATAACATATTATATCGCTGATATTGCTGAAAGAAAGTAAAAATATAAGTGTCACAATTTTACTTACCCATATAGATATTTTTTCTGTTAAAACAAATAAATCTTTAAATTTCTTTTTTAGAAATTAAATATCAAAATATCAAAATAATGAAACTGGATTTAATTCTTTGTTTATTGGTGAAAATTATATTGAAATGCGATCAGAAATGGCTTTGTAATATATATTTGAAAAAATGTGTTTTTTTTATGAAATATATAATAAAAAATAATAGTGCCCGAATACTTTTTCCTGTCTCTGTACATGTATATAAAATATTGTATTTCCATCCCTGATTAGTGGTAAGGCATTTGATCGTGATTGAGTGTCCCAAAGGATTGTGGACATTCTTCCTATGCCCGAGAACAGAGAGAGAGGTCCGAGAGGGGCCTAGACTTTATTTGAACACAATTTTGCAATACCCTTGTTTTGTCCTTCATTTTCTATTTGGTATTATGTGATATCCATTTCAGGCTTTCATATTTCAAATGAAATGAAGTGAAACCCCGGCTATACTGCGGACGAAACGTGTATTCATTTAACCAATTTACCCCTGAAAAGACATTTGAATTGCGCTAAGTCAGTTGTATACAGGAGAGTCCATTGTTTTCCAGGGATTGGTGAATGGAGATAACAAGACGCCCCAACTGCCTGTGCCTCACAATTAATAATATTAATCAACACGTTAATATCATTTCTATAATTCAGAAAATTATTATGATAAAAAATTGTGATAATAATAATCATCAAAATGATAACTCTTGGATCCGAAGTTACCAAATTTGCTCAGACTTAATTCTATTTGATAATTTTGACTATACAGGCGTTTGTAAAACTTCTGGACATGACCGAATAGGCAGCACATTATCTTTCATCATTCACATAAAAAAGGGCCACACTTTTCCGTAAAAGATGAATAAATATGTAGGGTACGGTACTCAAAATTTGAAAATATATATACTCTCTCTATACATGTGTATTTTGATTTGATTAAGGTTAACGCTAGCTTTTTAATTGTTAACGCAACATTCCGGAAATATATTTTACCTCCGTTAAATTTTTCTCTTTTACAACTGCATATTGCGCTGCGCTGTTTGATTGGTCAATCACATCAACACCACACGCTTATTTTAAAAGTTGGCGGTGCAGGGTGCACTCAGTGTATCAATAATCAAGATGTCTTTTCCACGAGCCAACATTAAGCGATTTAACGATGCAAAGGGTTTGTATATGCATGTGCCCCTTAATGTGTGGTTCTTTTATACACAAAAGAGTTCTATAGTCGAATAGGATGTACTGCAGTCAGTAGGCTATTTTGATCTGTCTCTGCCATGGTGAAAAAAGGCAAATAATTTGAAATGGCATTTTCCATTGGCTTGGCTTATATAACTGTTTTATCAGGCCCACAAGCACACCAGTGCTTCCAGTATATCTTGCATTAACCTGTTCATTTCCACACACAAATTCATCCATATTCATTGTATTGGCCTTTGTTAATTGTAACACTGAATATTCTGTTCAGTGTTTGTTATAACTTATTTTAATTTATTTCTGATGTTTGGAATTTACAGTTATTGTTTAAAGTTTAACTTAACGATGGATGCCGTTTCCACCAGCAAAATAAATATTTTTCCCAAAATATATCTGAAGAACTTCAGATGACAAGAAAAATGAAAAGAAGTCTGGTTAGGCCAAGTTTCTGCCCTGATTTTAAGTGACTTTATATTTTGGTAAAATCAAGTGCAGAAGTCCTCCCATATATTTTCTTCAAAGCAAGATGCTATATGACATTTTCACAGATCAACCTTTTCAACTACATATATCTAAGATATATTTCTTATAGTAGGACCAGTGACTTTCTGTTTCAAATATGCCTCAATTCTGTTTCAAGATTTGGTGAATTCTGTTTTTACTGTTTTTGTTAAATAAATACTAAAACACATAGTGCAGATAAAGAATATTTAATGATACACACCCATAATGATACCTTTAATAGTCTGCCATACTAAGTTCAGCCACATTGCTGTCAAAATGTCAGTTTAAATTGTTATAACTAAAATGCGGAACACTGAACAATAATGTGTAATACAGAATAAAGAAATGGATAACTCAAGAAAAGTTGGATAGACTTCATTTAATTATTTTTGCAGACATGACAAACAAAATTCATTCAATTTGTGATTGGTGTATTTATGTTTACACATGCTGGGTGGTATTCCAGACATTTTGAAATAAAAATAAAATTACTGGTCAACAGTACCAGTGCATAAAGGAATTTCACTGGTCAATGAAAACTTTTTTACTGGTCTGTATCTATATGCAATTGACATGAAATGGAAAATTACTGGTCATCTGGACCAGTTCTCAGATAGATTTCACCGGATTTTTGTAAAATTTACTGGTTTTTCTAGCAAGACCGGTGAATTTCAAAACTCTGGTATTCTGCTGAACATATGTCACAAAGTAAATATAATGTTTTAGTGTCAGGCATTCTGCAAAGACAATCAAGTTCAGCGGTGAAAGTCTTCTTTGTGGGATTTCTTTTCCCTTTGAACTTCTTTGTAGGAAATGGACTAAGTGTTTTTGATTCTAAACACTGTATTAGATGATGACACATTTGAGGTGCATCATATGTGTGATCAACAGGATTACGGCCAAATGCCAGTGAAACGGAATTAATAATCACAAAGAGACTGCAGTTATTATAGGGCTGCAACGATACACTGTAATGACGATATGATACGTATTGAAACTTGTACCTAACAATACGATAGATTTACGATACACAAGAATAAAACAACTAAGTTGAAAATTAATAATGACATCATTGCATTTCTGTGCACTTTCTTTTAAAAATAAACTTTGTTTCACATATCCTGTTTATTCTGTTTTCTTTATTTTTAATGTCAACTTAATGAGATATATCCTGTTAAATAAATTAGTGACAACATTTGTGGAGAAATATATATGAGAAGGAACATCTTATTTTGGCTCTAAAATGTTTATAAATTTTCTGAAACCATCAGATTAAACCTAACTGAAAGGTCATAAATAAGTCACAAGGAACTGAGCTATTGCTTTTGAAATAGCCTTGACCTTCAGCGAATTGATTGACAACTTTGTGTTCATTGATTGTTGCAAACTAAGTTGCCCCTGCAAGTCTACAATTTATTTTAATTTTAGGCTTTGATTCATATTTAATTTACGTTTGGATGATGCCGTTTCATGTCAAACGTCATGTTCGTGATTTTATCAGTTTTGTAAGGTACATGTATATCCATGTTACAAAGACGACAAGTGGTGTGAGTTTTTCAAATTTATGTTGAGCCTCTTGGCATTTGTAGCTTTTTGAACCACAAGTGAGCCCATATCGGCAACTTGTATGATGATGATGCCGTGAGGGTCTAAGTATGTCCGTTATCCTCGTGGGTGAACTGCTTTTCACCATGTTATTTGTTTACCGGTAAACCGGAAATAGAGTATACAGACACAAACTGGTAACTGATAAATCCAGAGAATATTGTAGGTGTATCATGACATAAAATCAACGTACTATGTATCATACCGAAGGTAAAATGCTGCAATATATTGTAGTTCAGTATATTGTTGCACTACTATGCAGTCATATGAATTTCTTTGCATTTGGACATTGGCCATCTGAATGGTTAAATCATTACCTTCGATGTTCAATAAACTGGCAATCACCATCGCTTCCATATCAGGAATATCTGAAAATGCAGAATCATATACAATGACTTTCTTATAATGATCTAGAGTTTTGATGTTGCTTATTGCAAGCCAATGAGAACCTGAACCAGAAGGATTTCTGTTGATAATCTGAATGAAAAGATTGGCATGTTTACTGAACATAAGGCTACTAGCATGACTGCAGGGCTGCATACCTCCGAGATCGGGAAATTGAAACTTCATAATTGACATGGCAACATCAATTATGGTTTCATTTAACCATTGTTTAGATGTAAAAATGTTACGATCTGTAACATTAAGGTTGACATTCAATCTTTCTTTGTCTGCTGGAATCCACACTTCAATACTGTAGTGCACAACTTTGGCGAGGGAAGTGTTATTTACAGATCTGATATAAGTAAATGAAGTTTATCTAATTTTTCTTGAGTTATTTATTTCTTTATTCTGTATTACATATTATTGTTCCGTTCTGTATTCTGTTATGTGTTCTGCGTTCCGTTCCGTGTTCCGCATTCTGTGTTTTAGTTGCGACTGTTTAAACATGTGCTCAGCATATGTGTTTTGTTGTTACTGAAAACCGGCTGTGGGACGCTATGTCGTAAAAAGTTATGAGCGATTTACATAGTGAAATTATACTATTAATTATAAACTATGATAGAGTTGTTCAGTGATTAAACACAGCAATACATTAAACATACTACTGTATATTTTTAAACATTATTTTCGTTTGAGAAGAGATTCCATGATTACAGCGACAGAAATGAGTATGCACTATCTTTTGATGTTGTGAATGTGTGGCTACGTACCTGCTTCATGAAGTTTAAATGCAAAAAAAACCGATGCAAATTACACATCACAAGTTGAAAGTCAAAATAGGAAGAAAGATGTAAAGTACAGTAGATAATTTTCAGTTTTTGCAAACAATTAAACGGATACTGCAGTGGTAGAACAAGAAACTGCATTTTGAATAAGTAGTTTTTCATTTTGGACAAGTATGTTTGTCAAGCAATTGCACCTAGGATGAGTGGTTTCAAATTTTTCCCCTGACCCATGTAATGTGAATTGGACATAGTAAAATCCATTTTTTTTTCCTGTTTTATTTTTTTTTTGTATAGAGAAAAGTACATCACACAGAATATAGGCATCTTATAGCAATGATGATTCACACAAGCATCAAAGGATGATTGTTGATAGAGTCAGGTTTCAATCACTACCTTATAAATGTTCTGAAGTAAATATTTTGTTAGAAGCTTATTGGCAGACTAGCTATAGGTCAACCCTCCAAACATTGAAACAAATTAAAGTCTAAAAATTGGCTTATCGATATAGGCAGGTCAGTGTGATTGAAAACACTCATTGTTTTAATTGGGTATGCATCTCTTGTTGCCTAAACATCCTGCTAAAAGGCATTTTATTATTAGCATTGACACAGATATATATTCATTGCTCAACAATCTAATTAAAGAAAGCTTACATTGTAAATACAGTTTAAAACAACAGAAGTTGTCCTAGTACAATAAATGAGTTTTTATTCTATGGTTCAAGAAGTGTAAGAAACTGAATGGCAAATAAATGAAAGCTTTTGCAAAGTTTCTTTGGTGTCAAGTGCAGTGTTTAACCTGAAATCATCTCTCTGTTCATCTTTCAGTGCGGTGTTTAACCTCTAATCAACTCTCTGTTCATCTTTCAGTGCAGTGTATAATCTCTAATCATCTCTCTGTTCATCTTTCAGTGCAGTGTTTAACCTCTAATCATCTCTCTGTTCATCTTTCAGTGCAGTGTTTAACCTCTAATCATCTCTCTGTTCATCTTTCGGTGCAGTGTTTAACCTCTAATCATCTCTCTGTTCATCTTTCAGTGCAGTGTTTAACCTCTAATCATCTCTCTTTTCATCTTTCAGTGCAGTGTTTAACCTCTAATCATCTCTCTGTTCATCTTTCAGTGCAGTGTTTAACCTCTAATCAACTCTCTGTTCATCTTTCAGTGCAGTGTATAATCTCTAATCATCTCTCTGTTCATCATTCAGTGCAGTGTTTAACCTCTAATCATCTCTCTGTTCATCTTTCAGTGCAGTGTTTAACCTCTAATCATCTCTCTGTTTATCTTTCAGGTTGTGCACCTCCTGTTGGAGCATATGATCCCAAGCAAGCCCAAAAGCAGGGTGCCATTGTCATTGATAAAGCTGATCGTTTTAAAGCTCCAAAAGGTTTGTATTAGATCAATAAATTTTCACAGAATTGTGTCTTTATTGAAGTAAATAAGCTAAAACTGTTCTTTGTTTGCGTAATGTTGTGTTGATAATATTAGAGAACTGATACACATTGTGAGACTTAAGAAATTTTCCCTCCAGCAGGTCAGATTGTAAACTTTGTGAGACTTAGGAAATTTTCCCTCCAGCAGGTCAGATTGTAAACTTTGTGAGACTTAGGAAATTTTCCCTCCAGCAGGTCAGATTGTAAACTTTGTAAGACTTGGGAAATTTTTCCTCCAGCAGGTCAGATTGTAAACTATGTGAGACTTCGTGGATTTTCCCTCCAGCAGGTCAGATTGTAAACTTTGTGAGACTTGGGAAATTTTTCCTCTAGCAGGTCAGATTGTAAACTTTGTAAGACTTGGGAAATATTTCCTCCAGCAGGTCAGATGTAAACTATGTGAGACTTGGGGGAATTTTCCCTCCAGCAGGTCAGATTGTAAACTTTGTGAGTTAAAAATGGAAATATAAGACAGTAAATTTAATATCAATAACCATTCATTTGAAATTTCTTTGAGAATTAAAATATTACCTGTACATTTCTATTTAGATGTGTTACCTGGACCAGGTAGTTTTGACATAACCACAGAAACATGTACACCAGTTAAAAAACTCTTCAATGAATCTGTCTGCAGTAACTCATCAAATGTAAGTGAATTTCTTATCCGTCAGTTAATCTAAATCAGTTCTTATGACAGTCAGAATAGTTTGTCTTTGTAAGTGAGATTATTATCTGTCAGTTAATCTTCATCAGTTCTGATGGTAGTCAGAACAGCTTGTCTTTGTAAGTGAGATTCTTATCTGTCAGTTAATCTTCATCAGTTCTGATGACAGTCAGAACAGCTTGTCTTTGTAAGTGAGATTCTTATCTGTCAGTTAATCTTCATCAGTTCTGATGACAGTCAGAACAGCTTGTCTTTCGAAGTGAGCTTCTTATGTGTCGAATTGAATTTTTAAAAATTTTTGAATGTTGTGCCAAACTTCTTAATTTTTCAGTTTTACTGTTATGGCCAGTTTTTAATGGTAGAGGAGAGAATCCGATTGCAATGTCAGGGGTTGATCTGGCTCCAAAAATCTTGTCGCCAGGAAAATTGCCAGTTGTGATTTTTTGTCGCCAGTTTACAAATTTAGGAGCCAGTCCAATACCATGTACAAATGTAGAGAAAATACCTATTTCTAGGGCTGCCATTGATGGGAAATTCTATATATATCGATAAGTAAAAAGTATCGATATATATTGATAAATCGATTTATTTGGTACTTCTATAAAATACATTCAGAATAAATAGATTCTTTACAATATTTAGGTGTGTTGTTGTGTCTTTGGCTATCTGAAGATAAAAAAATCAATTGTTACAAGGAAAATATTGTTTATTTGAACAAATTAAACAATTAGAATGAAATGTAACATAGTTCAAGAACATGAAGTAAAATGAACGGAAAATTTTGGAAACTGTATAAGAAAAAATATCCTGTGAAATGCAGTATGAAATGTATCAATACTGAAGAAATATATCGATTATTGTATTGAAACAATTTTTACATCAATAAATGATGATGGCCCTACCATTTCTAACCCTGTAAAATGTGGAAAGTTCAATTGTGAATTGTCTAATTTTTCCTAAGGGGTTGCATTGGTTGAAAAAATTTGTAGCTCAAAAACAAATTCACCAGTTGTCAAAATCTGTTGCCAGTTTCCAATTTTTGGAGCCTGATTCAAATTTAAAAAAAAGTTTAATTCAGTTCAATGAATTACATTAAGACATCATTGTATGTGTTTAAAAAATTATATAATTGAAAAAAAACATCATTTTTGTATAGAAATCAACACAATTTTCAAAGATGCGTCCATTCCATTACACTGTAGTTTATGGTGGAGTGCGGACATCGTAAAAGACACCACGATCTCGCTTCAATATTTCTTAGTTAAATATTTTAAGTCAAATCATTCAGGATTGATATACATTCTACATGGATTTAATGTTGCATTAATGATGTTGATATTTTAAGTCTGCAGATAAGACAGAACATATAGAAAGTGATTATAGTTGTGGAGGTTGAAATATACAGGTAATCACTTTGTCTGTACAATCATGTACCCGACCACTATAGGTAGCTGTGTATGTAATTACCCCCAGCACAGGCCCGGTAATTACACCTCAGGATAGTCTAATGACCTTAATTAATAAACAGGGTTATTAGTGCCTGTTCCTGATTACCAATTAATATAATTGAAGATAATATTGACTTATGTAACCTAGATGTCTTAATATTTCAATGAAATGGAGGCGCCAGAAATATCGCCAGAAGCAAATTTTTGTAACCAGTTGAAATAAAAAATCACCAATTGCGGCATTGGCGAAGCCCAGCACAACCCCTGAATGTACTTGGGAAGAAATCACTGGCCTTCTGCAAATAAACTGGCAAACTTTCTCATAAAAATCACCTTGGGTTCCAGAAAGTGGGAGTGTGGGCTCGAACCTGCACTGATCAAAAGTGAGAGACTTCATGGTTCAAAGCAGTTTCTGTCAGTTTATCTGCATGTTCATCTGTTCTGTTGGCAATTAGAACTTTTTTTTTGTTTATAAAAAATTCTGCGTGACCCATGTGACTTATTGCTTATCATTTTTGTTCATCTTGAAGTAATTTTTTTAGATATTTTTTATGTTTTGCTACTTGTACATGGGATATCTTTAGATTTCCTATGTAACATCTCTAGTGTAAGTAAAAGTAACCAAATATATAAGTTTCTGAGATCAGATCATAAAACTGAAGAATTCCTTAAGTCTAAAAAAAAAATTACTGAACTTAGGCAACTCCTGAAATCTGATTAGGTAAGGCTTGAGAACATCCTCAGATTTAAGTACATGTACTCACTATGTTTTGATGGTGCCGGGTACTGTTTCATTTTTTATAGATATATGGTGAGGAGTCAAGTGACTGGTTACGCCCTTTCTATCCTTTGTTGTTGAAATATATCATATGATGTGAGTCATACCGGTTGATGAAGGGAAATTCATTTGTTTAATTGTACTTTGCTCTGTTTTCAAGAATGGAAATCCTACAGGTACATCCAAGCAGAAGAAGTCCGAGGGACATTCAGCTGAAAGTGCCAAAATCAAAGAACTGGAAAGAGAGGTAGGACTGTAAAGATGATAACACATACAATGATAACATACAAGGACAACAACCTAATAAATTCATACATGCAAATCATTTAATGTTCTACTATGTGTGACATTATCATAAAGTTGGATTATAAATGAAAATATAGTCAAACCTGTTTTCAGCAGCCACTTAAGGCAGATTGGAAAAGTGGCTGCATAAGACAGGTGGCATTTGGTTCCAGGTTGACAAAAATCACAAGAAAATTGGTGTCCATTATGCAGTGTATAGCAACACGTGTATATTCATATACCAATATGTGATAGTTTGATGTTAAGATGATCAGGTGTCAAAATCATGTACATTACAGTGCTGCCAAGCTAACTTGTTTACTGGTTTTCTAAAAATAAATCATGTGATTAACCATCCTAAAAAAAACAGTGTGACAAAGCCACGTTAGACAGGTGGCTGCTGGTTTAGGTATGTTTATATAGTGAAACTGGCTGTTAAAGACGAGTGGCAGCTGAAAATGGGTGGCCTTTAAGGCAGGTTTGACTGTACAAACATATTCACAAGATGAAAAATTAAAATTTAGCACAGGAATCTTGTTTTTATACTCCGCTCATCTGTAGATGGATTGTATATTGGTTATGATGTTGTTAACAAATAGTATATGTATTTACTATATACCCATTGTAAGACGGGGCATATTATGCTATAATCATCTGTCCATCTGTTTGTTAATTACTGGTCATCACTGTAACACTTTTATTCCTTCACTGTAGATTTACGACAGACATATCTTGTTCTGTTTGGAGCTGGCCTAGAAATTTGTTGGGACCAGGAGCATTTGCATTTCACAAACACTTCTTGTTTTTTTTTATATATCTCATTTGTGTACCCTAAATCTATGTTAACCTTGAATACTTTGTCTCCAGTTATGTTGCTGATATATTTTAAAGGAAAATCTCACACTGCCCATTGTTGAAAATCAATGATATTTATTTCATTGACTGTGAAAAAAGGTTAAAATGAAATGTGTCATCAATTTCAGTAAAATTTGCTAAATGCAAATGTGGAAAATGATGTGTAACTAATTATATTGCCAAGTGAAAAATTCATTAAGACATCAAAAGTTGATACAGAAAAACACAAAAATGTCTGTAGGTGGTTTATTTTTTGTTATAATCTTATTTATTTAACCTCGATGTCCATACACACGTTGAAATGATTTCTACTTTAGAAGTGCACTTGAAATATGTCTTGTCTTTTTCAGATACGCAGGCTTTTATCCGAGAGAACAAATCAAGATAAACAACTTGTCCAGAGAGAAGACGATATCACTAAGCTGGAAGGGCGTCTCCATAATGCTCAGTTGGACAAAAGTTCTTTGCAGGCCAAAATAGCTTCATTAGAGAAAGAAGTAAAAGAAACTAAGAAAAGTAATGATGTTCTTAAAAATAAGGTTAGTCAATCACCCTCTCTTAGGACAAGACATTATACAGATACAGATGCTTATTACACAGATGTTTGTATTATAACAGCAATATTTTCTCAAAAGTCTTGTATACTCTTGGAAGCATCAGTTATTACTACATGTGGTGATTTACCACTTTACACTACTGGTTACTTGTACCATACCCTTTCAGTAGGGTCAGTAATTACCGGTTGTGGTAACTGACTACATCACACCACTAGTGGTTGTCAAGTTTGGAACTTTCTTAGTGGGGACAGTAATTACTTGTGTAGTGACTAACTACCTCACACCACTTGGTGTTGCCTAGTCTTGTATCATCTCAGTGGGGTCAGTAATTATTTGTTGTGGTGATTGATCACCTTGTGGTGACCAAGTCTTGTAGCCTCTTAGAAATGTCAGTAGTTACTTGGTGTGGTGACCTGTCCATCTTAAACCACTTGTAGTGACATGGCCACCTCACACCACTTGTGGTGGCAGTCATGTAGCCTCTCATTGGGTTAAGTGGGTTACTTGTCGTTGTGGCCTGACACCACTTGTGGTGGCTCAATGGTTAGAGCATTCAATAAGAAATGGCTTGGTACCAATCTCCAGTTTAATGCATACTTAAGACTGCGTGAAAATGGTATATGTTCCTTTGTCATGCTCCGAGTATCAGAAGTGAAAGTCATAGGTTCTTTCGAATGAAATTTCAAACCAAGTTCTTATGTCACAGAGGACTTAGTATGTTGAATAATTCTAACAGGTTCCCAGAGGCTAAATGTACAAGTAGAAATGATTTGCACAACACCTATAGCTGTTGAAAACTCCATATGACTTATAAATTCTTGGAGGGGATTAAAGAAACAACCAACCAAAAAGAACAAGATGGCCACCCTGTGATACTAAAAAATGTAGCCCCATAATTATAGAAGTCCAAACATGTGATTTTCCAACAAAATCATGTATAACTGTGGTGTTATTTTTAAGGTTAGGATTTGTTTTCAATTCTGCTCAACATTCCATGTTGCAGGTAACAACAGCAGAGTCTGCTGGGAAAAAATATGAAGGGATACAGGCTGAACTGGTGGCCCTAAAACAACAGGTTGATGCTAAGGAAAAAGAAATAATGAAATTACGCCAAGAACTGAATTCTAGTATGACAACACAATTAACAGATTTGGATGTATATAAAGAAAATATTATTTGTTTGGAGGAAAAGATTTCAGAACTTGGTAAGAATGTCAAATACAGATTGTTAAGGGTCTGTTGCAGTGGTATTATAGTAGTAATAAGTCTTTACTGGATCTATCCCTGTGTACACAGATAGCATGAATCTCTTCTTCATTATAGCACATATTGGTTAAAAAAGAATGAAAAACTGAATTCTATTTACATTTGTAAGGGTGAAATTACAAATGCTTTTATTATAATTGACAAAAACAATTATAACTAGGAGTTGTCATTAATTAGTATATTTCTGAAGTGATGTTGGTTTGCGGAAATAGTTATGACTTTTTTTATATATGATTTTGTGATAAAATTATTTATTTTGTTATGGATTTTCCCCCCCTATAGAGCTGATACAGAAACAGTTTCAGGATGAAGAAAACAAGGAAAATATTGGCAAAACTAAATCTAATTTAGCTGGTAAGCAATGTTTCTTAAAACTTAGATCAGTGCTCCAGATAACTTTGTGAGCACTTGGGTATAATATCCATCATTTCCAAATCCACTGGGTATTTTTACCAACAAAATTTCTGTCAAGTGGGTGTTTCCCAATTCTGCTGCCATATTACGATTGCCATTGATTTGACTATATTCAAAGGTTTGGTTGCTAAAATATCATTAATTAATCTGTATTTAACTGTCTATACAATGTAAGTTCACAATTTAAACATCTGGGTTTGGGTCAGCTTAACTGCATTATCAATACAGAGCTTTAACATACATTATGGTCAAGATACATTCAGAACAAGTGAACTCAATATTTTTTCTCTCAGCAGAATTCAGATCCAATGTGTTTAATTTTATGCTTCAGTTTTGATTTGCATTGGGTATCTTACACATGGATTTTGATTTGCTTGCGCAAAAACAGAAAGTAAAAATAATTTTATGTTAGTGTTTTTGGAAAATAATGTTGCAGTACTAGAAAATATATCGTAAATTTTACAGAATTAATCATTATTTGAGTTTGCATGATAGCTAAACTTGTATGTGTAATGCTCTTAATATTGGCAAAGTCAAAGAGGAATATATTTGTATGTACTGAAAAAAAAAAATCTTTATAAACCAAATATTCATGTCATATGTCATCAATGTAAATTAAATGTTTCTAGTGCGTTACGAAAAGTGCTGTCACCTAACTGAAAAAGTCAGGGTAAATTTCGTTTGTTTGCAGTCATTGAATTGTCAAGTATTTTGAAAACTTTTCACTGAAAATTGAAATTTCAGTAAAATCAAAGAAAATGAAATTAGATGAAATATGGTGGTATTGGTCAGTAAGCACCATAGTTTGGTTAGGGAAGAGGTGGGGTTTTTCTATTTATATAGTATCTAACATTAGAAAAATGTACAAATGCATTAAAGTTGTGTGATAATCATTTGTTTTTAGATATTGATAGTGACATGTAAATCTACATGGGTAATCAACTTAATATAGTTTGATTTATTTTCTTATCCTAGAATCAAAGACAAAAAATGAAAGAAAATTAAACCAATTAAATATGAGTCAAGCTGATGTAAAAAGGAGAACTGCTGAGGTTTGTATTATTTGTGCTTTAATTTCTTTTGTTTTATTCCAAAGAGGACACCTATTGATTTTGAGGTAATCAGGAACCATATGTTTTACAGTAATTTCACGTCAAATTTTGTTATCTCTCTAAATTGAAATATCATTGCTTCTTGTTTGGTCTTGACTAGAGGATGACCACTGTGGACTAGATGTAAAAGGTCACCCGATAAGGTTAAATGGTAGACATATGTAATTTACATATATTTGACTTTAACTTTCGTTTTCTTGTATTGTATGATCTTGCTTGTTAAACATAGATCTCATGTGGAGAACATATTTACAGATACACTATGTATAACCATGTTGTCATGTCAATAATATAATCATTATTATGATGTACTCCAAGGTGTTCTCATCTCAGCCCTTTCTATAGATGCTGACAGTCAGCAGAATCTATTCACAGTTTCTATGAACAACTGCTAGTAATTCTCAAGGCTACCTATTCATATATTCAGAAAATAATTGCTAATTTCTAACTTTGACTTAAGGGAGTGCTGGTCATTGATCATTGCTTCCTGCTGGCTTCTTTACATGACTTGTATCATATTCCAAAAAACTATTAGAGGACTGTTATCTGTTCATTGTGGAAATTCTTGGTTTGATATGATGTTATATATGTGTATAAAATTATGCTTCAGAAATTACACAAGAGATTCGGTCAAGCTATGAAGGAGTATGATATTAAGATACGCCAGTATCGTGTTCTGATGGAGGAAAGATACAACAAAGCAGTCGACCAACAGCGAAAACTTGAAGAGACGTTACAACAAACAGAAAATAAATTGCAGGATGCTGAGAAATGTTCTGAGGCCATACAAAAGTATAGGTAAGTGTTACAGTTTAAGAGGCAGCCATTTTGGACTGGATAGTATATGTCAATTTAATAGATGTTGTTTTTTGTCAGTTCATATAGTGAGTCAATACAAATTGTGACTTTAAATACTTCAAAATCAGTGATTTTTCTAGTGTGGCTTATCCATGGGAAATTATTTACTAGAATGCCACAGAAGTGGTTCATAAAAGTTCATTTAATCTTGAGTCTTCTGTATGTTTGTTTTAGTTGTTGGTATTTTCAATGAGTCTCCTTTTTTTAGCTCACCGGAACAAAAGTTATACCCCTGACATCATATTCAGCGTCCGTAGACAAAACCTTAACTTGGCCTATATTTTTTTAACTGCAAGGGACAGGGCTGTTGATATTTCACATATAGATTCCTTATGGCCAGAGCTTTTGTTTGGTACCTTGACCTTGAACTTTGACCTACTTTTCAAAAAGTTTAGCTATATCTTTTAAAAAATTAAGGATAGGGCTTTGATATTTTGCATTTAGATTTCCTATGGCCAGAGCTTTCATTTAGTACCCTGACTTTTGACCTAGTGACCTTGAACTTTGACCTACTTTTCAAAAACTTTAACCTTGGCTCTAGCTTTTAAATTATGAGGGATAGGGCTTTGATATTTAACATATAGATTTCTTATGACCAGAGATTTCATTTGGTACCTTGACTTTTGACCTAGTGAACTTGACCTTGGACTTTGGCCTACTTTTCAAAAGTTTTTACCTGAGCTGAAGGAATAAAAAATTTACCAGTCCTTTGACCTTAAAACCTGACAGCTGTGGGTCAAACTCCTATTTTGACCCACAGCTCCTATTATAGGAGAGCTGTTTTCATATGAGGGGCAATATGTGTAAATTTAGAATATTTGAAACTTCCTAAAAAACATCTGGGTCAATTTTCTTGGAATATTGTATGTACATCAATTTAACTTGCAAGACATATGCATATTATCAATTTAAACATATGATATGCATCAGTTGCTGTATTTATCCTGTATTTTTGACAAAAAATGATTGTTTTGAGCTTAGTCTTTTTTCAGTGCTGTGATGTGGAAGATGGGTAGGGGTCAGAGTAACTGGGAGATTTGAGATATGTTGTTGTATGGTGAGCTTTGGTACACTGAGGTAATATAGTGAGCACAAGTGACTGGTTAGGTCTTCTGAGAAACGCTCTTGCCATAACTCTTGTCATAACTCATCAATGTCTTGTTGGTATATTTCTAGAGATGCACTTGTAAAGCAGAACAGACAGCTTCAAACAAAGATAAGAGAAATTGAACATGAGAACTGGGACCAAGAGGACAGAATCAGGTAATAGTAAAGACTATAAAAACAAGTATTGAAATCATTTACTTCTATAGATCATACAGGTGTAAACTTACTGAGTTAGGAAATAAAGACTGTCTACAAAACAAGTATTGAAATCATTATCATACAGGTGTAAACTTACTGAGTTGGGAAATAGAGACTGTGTACAAAACAAGTATTGAAATCACTCTATAGATCATACAGGTGTAAACTTACTGAGTTAGGATACAAAGACTGTATACAAAACAAGTATTGAAATCATTCCATAGATCATACAGGTGTAAACTTACTGAGTTAGGAAATAAAGACTGTATACAAAACAAGTATTGAAATCATTATCATACAGGTGTAAACTTACTGAGTTGGGAAATAGAGACTGTATACAAAACAAGTATTGAAATCATTCCATAGATCATACAGGTGTAAACTTACTGAGTTGGGAAATAAAGACTGTACAAAACAAGCATTGAAATCATTTACATCTATAGATCATACAGGTGTAAACTTACTGAGTTGGGAAATGAAGACTGTCTACAAAACAAGCATTGAAATCATTTACATCTATAGATCATACAGGTGTAAACTTACTGAGTTGGGGAATAATGACTGTTTGCAAAAGAAGCATTGAAATCATTTACATCCCTACATCATAAGGTGTAAACTTACTGAGTTGGGGAAATAAGAAGCTTGAAACCAAACTTTTTAACTATATGATTTTGACTAAATCAATGAATTATTTAGATATGGTGTTTATGTTTATGGTTTTGGGGAGATAATGGGTTAAAGGACAGGAAAATGACAATTGATGTACATGGAATATCACTTAACTGGTTTTTGCAGATCACACCATATTTCTTGATCTGATAAAAACATTGTCACCTTTTGTTCCTCAGTAAAGTTCCCTTTGTTTTTTAATAACTGCTAGCTAGATTGTATCAATCTCCTCCAACTCATTTTGGGTTATTTCCAGGTAAAATTGTTATAATGTCTTTCTGTATTTTGATTGTCACATCTTCTATTTCACAGATTCTTAAAGGGTGAGGTATCCGTTACCGCTGACAATATGATGGTGGAAAGTCAGAAACTCTTTGAATCAAACGCAGAGATTGCTGGATTATCCGAAACAATGGATCAGTTAGAAGAGTAGGTAGAATAAATGTCTTTGAAAGGTCGATTCTTTATATTTCCTTAGAACAAGTCTTCAAAAGTATCATTTTACACCATTTCTCACCTTTCTGTGTTTTCATCATTATGTTTAAAACAAATTTTAAAATTGCCTTTTAAACATAAAATTATGGTTTCAGTTTGTCATGGTTGAATTTAGCATTTTCAAGAAAAAAATGATTCTGAACTTATTTCCCTTGCTGCATGAAAGTCAAGTGACCTGTGACTTATTTTTCTTGATGATTTTTTATTTGCAGTGAAAGAAACACATTAAATGAAAACATCAAAACCTTGACGGAGAAATATCAAATTCTGGAAACAAAACTTGGTAATTACATTTATTATTATTATTATTATTGTTTTTTGGAAAATGAAGTTGAAGGGCAGTACTTTTAAATACTGCTATTGATTGCATACTCAAAAATAGAATTTTGAGGGAAAAAACATGTTTTACCGTAAAGTCTTTTTACATAGTACACCAAGGAGTTGCAAAATTATCAAAATGATATTTTTTAAGATGAATATGATTCTGAAGATGATGCTGATTTCAGGAATGTAAATGAAGTTGAAGTAGTATCACAATGAGGGAAAAGGTTTAAATATAAGTTTGTATTTACAAATTTTGTATTTTCAGTGACTAAATCACTGCAATGTATTGGTACTTCACAGAGAGGTCATCTTAATGGCTGTATTTTGTACAATGCGCAGCATAGAAGTTGGAAGTGTGAAAAGTTTTGATTTAATGTTTTTTTAGGTCACACTCAAGAAATTTTTAATTATATGATGCCACCATTTTTAATGGTGGAGGAGAAAACCTGTTTACAATATAACCAGTTAAAGACCACCAGCCTTCCGCAAGTAAACTGGTAAACTTTCCCATAAAATCAGCTAAAGTTCTAATAAGTAAACTGGTAAACTTCCCCTAAAAATCAGCAAGTTGTAGCAAGTAAACTTGTAAACATTCTCAAAAAATCAGCTAAAGTTCTAGTAAGTAAACTGGTAAATATCTGCAAAAAATCAGTGTAAGTTCTAGTTAATACTTTGGTAAACATCCTCAAAAATCAGTTAAGTTCTAGTTAGTAAACTGGTAAACATCCCCAAAAAATCAGTGTAAGTTCTAGTTAGTAAACTGGTAAACATCCTCAAATATCAGTGTAAGTTTGAAACAAAAAATCAGCTTAAGTTGTAGCAAGTAAACTGGTAAATGTCTTTAAAAATCAGCTGAAGTTGTAGTAAGTAATCTGGTAAACATCCTCAAAAAATCAACTGAAGTTCTAGCAAGTAAACTGGTGAACATCCTCAAAAAATCAACTTAAGTTCTAGCAAGTAAACTGGTTAACATCCTAAAAAAATCAGCTGATGTTCTAGCAAGTAAACTGGTAAACATCCTAAAAAAATCATCTTAAGTTCTAGTAAGTAAACTGGTAAACATCCTCAAAAAATCAACTTAAGTTCTAGCAAGTAAACTGGTTAACATCCTCAAAAAATCAGCTTAAGTTCTAGTAAGTAATCTGGTTAATGTCCTAACAAAAATCAGCTGAAGTTCTAGCAAGTTTAAAACCTGTGCTGACTTACAGGGATTTTATGGTTTAAAGTGCTCCGGCCACAGGACTATGAATGCCTGCTTTCTGTGATTAGGTTAATACTGAAGTTCTAGGTTATTGTTGAAGGTCAAACTAATGTCCTCACTACACTGGCTGCAGCGCTAGTCTTAATTTCTAACACTTCCCCTACAACTAGTGATAAAACTATTTATGAACAGTTGATGGGACATGAAAAATACTGTCACAAATAAGAAAAAGTTGAAACTTAAATGGGAAATTGACATTTTGCTGCAAACCTGTGCTGTAATTAAAATTGATAAGATGTATATTGTTTTTTTGTGTTACAGCTGAGGAGCAGACCAGCAGTAAACATCATATTGATAAATTAGAGTCCCAGTTACATGTTACGAAAGATGGCTACTTAGAGATACAAGTAGAGTTTGAAATATTGCAGAGTAAAAACAAAGAACTTATATATAATCTCAATAAAGAAAAGGTAATTATTTGACATTTATTTTACTAATTGTAAATATTCCTCACAATCAGTTGTTGTTATTAAATTGTTATCTGACCTTCAAGGTCAAGGTAAAGATTTCCAGGTTACATCAAGGGTCAGCTTTTATTGTGCCTCAGTTGAAAGGCTATAAACATATTATTTTAAGATTGTTTACTACAAAAAATCCTGCATTGATTACTACATAAATCCTGGCAAGCAGATTCCTAAGTAACTTAACTTTCTCAGTGCCTTATGTTTATTTCAAGTATTGTGAAATTCTTGTGTTTCAGTTATACATGTTGATAAATGTTGAATAACGAATACAAACTTTTAATTTTGGAATAACAACAAAATCACATGTTTTTACAAATGATCATCAACAATGAACCAAGTATACACAAGCTGATTTTATAAAGATATAGATATATACTTATTTGGTTTATCTTAATTCTTTTTTTTTTGTGATTTTGTGTAAGTGTGACACTTTCCAGTAATGCTTTATAGTTTCAGGTTTGCATTATCTATAGTCCTCATACTAAGGGGATAAGTGGAATGGGATAGATATGTCCATTGACTATTAAGTTTTGAAGTGAGTAGTAGTCCACTTGCTTAGGGGATAAATAAAACAAGATGAATATATCCTCATAACAGTTAGTTTTCAGGTGACTCTCATGGAGAGTTGAAAATTCTGATCACCTTTATTTTCTGACAACTTACACATCATGTTTCTGGTTTGACAGGAAGAAGTAGAACACCTAATGTTCCAGTTGAGTGAGCAGGAACAGTTGAATGGAGACTTAAAAACAGTGATTGAAGATAAAGAAGAATTTATAACAGACCTGGAAATTCAGCTAGAGGCCAACAAAGTTGAGATGCAACACTTGAAAGAAATTGCTTCCATACATGCTGAGGAGGTGGAATCATTGCAAAAGAAAATAGTAGATGTAGAAGAATCTCTGAGGGAACAGCTCAAACAGGAAGAGGAAATTCACTGTCAGACTGCTAGGGAACACGCAGATAGAATATTTGATCTGGAGCACAAGGAATTTACCATGTCAGAGGAAAATAAAAGATACCAAGAAGAAAAGTTGACTTTAGAATCCACTTGTCAGGATTTACATTGTAAAGTTGACGAATTATCAGAAAAAATAGCAGATATACAGAAAAATTCTGAAATAGAAATACAGAAGATAAAAGAGGCAAAAGATAGTGAAGTTAATGCTTTGGAATGTACTTTAAAAGACTTAAAGAAAGAGAAAGATGAATCCTGTACCACAATCAAGGAACAGACAGAGAAAATTCTGGACTTCGAAGATATGATTTCAAAGTACAGAAAAGAAGTTGCGTCACTGGAGATGAAAATGGAGGATGTTGAGGGTGAATTTTACGAAAAAGTAAGATTTCTTGAAAGTGAAGCACAAAAAGCAGAAAAACTTGAAAACGAAAAAATGGAGCTTGAGAAAGAAGTGAAAGAGAAAGGGAAAGATAAAGAGAACTTGGAGGAACAAATAAAGGTGCTAGAGTCCAAAATAGCAAATGTACACACAGAGGCTAAAGAGAGAGAGACAGATCTTATTTCTGATTATCGACAATTGACAAAAGAACTACAGGAAATGACCGAATCTCGTGATACGTTTGAACAGAAAGTTTGTGTGATTACTGAAGAATCCACGAGATTAGAGGCTATGATTCAGAAGCTGGAGACTCAAGTTCAGGAATATCAGACAGAATTAGAAACGCAAAAATCAGAAAGTGTCATCTCTTCAGAGAAATTAGCAAACATGATGGATACTCTAGAGAAACAAGAAAAGAAACACCAGGATGACGCTGCCACTACCAATAAAAAGATTGACAGTTTGACTGTAGAAAACAATCAGCTGATGAAGGAAATTGACTATCTGACAGCTGTGAGACAGAAAGATAAGGATGATAACCAAAAAGACCTCACAAATTTTGAAAGTCGAGTTAAACAGTTGACAGAAGAAAAGTCACAACTAACTGATAAAATAGGAGAGTTGAATAACGCAAAAGCAACATTGGATATTGAATTGGTTGGGTTAAAAACAAACTTTGAGAGGAAAGTGGATGAATTATTAAATGAAAAGTCTATCTTCTCTGATAAATTACAGTCATTAAATGAGCAGATAGATATATTATCCAATGAGAAAAATACAGAGCAAAAAATTGCTGCTGATATGCAGGGTAAGATAGGTGAACTTCAAGCTTTGAATGAACAGAAAGTGAATGAGATTAGCATGTTACAAGATAAGCTAGAAAAAGTGACACTAGATGGTGAGGCCAGAATCAATATGCTTGAAAACAAAATTGAAGCCATAACTGAGGAAAATTCTTGTCTTGCCGATCAAGTAGGTAATTCTGAACAAGCAAAGTTGGGTCTGAAGGAAGAGATTGATAATCTTAAGAGTTGTCTGCAAGAGCTTCAGGAACAGCAAGAATGTGAGGATAGAAAAGTCACAGAAAATATAAGTAAATCAAAGGAAGCCTGTCAGAAAGAGCAAGAAAAAAATCAAAAGCTGGAGCAAGAGTTGTCAAAGCTTCAACATGTTTTACAACAAACAGAGTCAAAATGTACAGCTTATGCCGAGAAGGTGGAGAAAACTAACAGAGAACTGCATAGTGAACAACAAATCAGAGAAGCTATGGAAAATGAGTTCAACAAGAAAGATATGATGTGTTCAGACCTGGAAAATAAGATGAAGTCATGGAAGCAGACCATTTACAGGTGAGTTAGCAGATGTTCCAGGAGTAGTAAGGTAGGATTGAGCCAGGTAAATTGTTTGGATGATTGAGCCAGGTAAATTGTTTGGATGATTGAGCCAGGTAAAAGAGGAAGTAACTGAAATGATAGATCATAGATCATTAGTGTTTTATCTGACAATTTCTTTT
>BROG01000128.1:1200000-1373675 GCA_030159075.1 Atrina japonica | reverse complement strand
AATAGACTGTTGGCCACTAAAAACCATAGTTTTTAACAAGGGGTATTTTGGAGGGTATGTTTGTCAGAAAATGCTACAAAAGTTTTGGAGTAAAACCATAAAAAAGTAACAAAAATTGCTGAATATTGGAAAATCTCAAATAATCCTTCATTTATTACCCTTTTTTGCAATGAGTTTAATTGTTGTATGACAGATGTCTAGAAAAGTAATTATTGACCTATTAAACAATCATTGTCTAACAAATGTGGTGTTTTAAAGTAAAAACATTTTTAAACAGAATCTTTGAAAAGTTTATTTCACTTTAGGCCATGAAATATACAATTTTTACCAAGGGGTATTTTAGATGGTATGATATTCTGAAACTTGTCAAAATCCCTACAAAGTAAGACATGTTGGCACACTAGCCATTACAAAAATTGCTGAAAATTGGAAAACTTTTTTTCATTTATGATCTCTTTTTGTAATACAAGAAATGGTGGTATCACAGAAATTTTATTTGATGAGTATTGGCATATTAATCAATCAGTGTGGTCAGATGTGGTGTTTGGGGTCAAAACCCTAATTTTTAAGCAGAAATCTGTGAAGAAATATTCATTTTTTACCACTAATAATCTGGTCTACTCCAAAGGGTATTTTGCCAAAAGCTAATCTGTTTGAGAGTTTAGGAGTTTTAAGCAACACCAACAACTGCAGTTTCAACAGAAATCTTTGAAAACTGAAAAACCTAGTACCAGTAACCCTCTAATTATAGTTAACTTTTGTGATAAAACTGTCTGCTTTTAATTTTTCATGGTTTTTACCTCAAAACGCAAACTTTAATAAACAATCAATGTTTATTGAGCCCATACTTAACATTTCAGTCATCTGCCATACAATTTATTTCTTTAATTGAAAAAAGACCTTAAATGATTGATTAATTGAACTTTCCAATTTTCCGCAATTTTTGTAAATTGTCTATGGTTTTTACCCTAAAACTTTTAAGTGGCCAGAATGCTAACATATTTCAATTTGTAGAATTTTGGTAGGCTCTCTGAAACACCTACCCTCCAAAAACACCTTGGTAAGAGCTGGGGCTGTAAGTGGCTTAGAGTATAATGCTTTTTCACAAATTTATGTTTTAAAAGTAATTGAATTTTATCCAAAAGCATCAAATTTGATATACAATAGTTGTTAAATGGGTCAATTTTTATCATTTAAGACATTTACCATACAACCATTGCTTTCAATGCAAACAGAGACCATACAACCATTGCTTTCAATGCAAACAGAGACCATACAACCATTGCTTTCAATGCAAACAGAGACCATAATTGAGGTTTTCCAGTTTTCATATTCATTTGTTAATTTTTCAAGGTTTTTACCTCATAACACCAACTTAATTAATAAACACTCATTGTTTACTGTGTCCATACTTATCATGTAAGCTAAGTCCCATACATTGTTTAATTGAAAAAATAAATAAATAAAGGATTAATTGTATATTTTCAATTTTCAGCAATTTCTGTTAATGTTCTATGGTTTTTACCCCAAATCACCTAGGTGTCCACATTGTTAACAAAGCTCCTTTTATAACATTTTTTAAATGCTTCCTGAAAAACAAACTCTCCAAAAATCACCATGGTAAAAACATGGATTATTAGTGGCTTAAATTTGAATACATATTTCTATTTTAAAAATTGATTTGTTCTTACCCAAAACACCAAATTTGGTTTAAACAGTATTTTATTCAAGAATGAAATTGTTACATTTAAACAAGTTATGCAATACAACTTGGGACTTGAAAAAAAGCAAGTCTGCTTATATTAATTCATCTCCCTGTTTTCAATGCACTATAAAATCTTCAAGATGGCCGGGAGAAGGTTTTAGAAAAGAAGGTATAGATTAAGTCAGGTATCAGGTACAAGTGTACCAAGGTGAATTGGAACAATGAGGCAAAATCAAACCATCAAAAAAAGGTGTACATAAGTCCTATATCAACAATAATCATACAATAATAAATGAGTTGAGATGTAGAATGTGGTGACAATTTCCTAATAAAACTCGCGGAGAGAAAATATCTATGTGAATCCCTAAGTACTAAATATGTATCCTTAGACACAATTAAAAATATGTTTATTTTCCATATATGAAAGACTACTATTTACGTATAACAAAAGATCAATAGTTAAGGAATGACTTATCTTATTTCTTAGTAAGTTTCTTTGGATTGTATATTGTTTACATGAAAGCAAAAAATGAGAATTTGACTCTTTGATTACACACACACAAAGGATCAGGTTCGATATTCTTATCAAAGAGATGTTGTTTGAGAGTGCTACATTTTATACGATTCTAGCATGTAAAATTTGTCCAAGTTGACTACCATCATAATAATAATTTGGAATTTCTGAGTGATTTGTTGAAATGGCTTTTTTGAAAGCATCAATTGAATTAAACACCAAATTTGATAAACAATAGTTTTTAATGGGACTATAATTGTCATTTAAGATATCTACCATACAACCATTACTTTCATTGCAAACAGAAACCATAAATGAAGGATTTATTGAGGTTTTCCATTTTTCAGCGATTTTTATTAATTTTCTATGGTTTTTACCCCCAAACTCTTAAACGTCCAACTGCCACAGCTAATATGTCTCATTCGTTAAGCTTTCAGGAAAAATATAACCTCCAAATATTTCCCTGGTGGAACAAACATATTATTAGCCAGGGGACCAGAGGTTGAGTATAGTCAAATCATTTGCAAAATGTGCTTGATAATCAGTTTGTCTATATTGTCTTTATAAGTGTCAAAATAGGATGGGGTGGATTAAAGGACAACACCATGATATTATATCTAGTAAATGTGATCTCAGAGATTGGGTATGGACTGACATATGGGACACCATTTTAGTATTTATTCATTTTTTTCTGATATCATAAATTCACCATTTTTTATATCAGAAATTCTATTTTTTTATATCAGAAAATAGAGGTGATATTTTTTATATGAAAAACGAATTTCTGATATCAGAAATTCGATTTTTTTATATCAGAAAAGCATTTTCTGATATCAAAAATATGTAGTATTAAGATATAAAAAATAATCTCTTTTTTCTAATATCAAGAATTCGGGTTTTTTATATCACAAAATATTAATTTCTGATATCAGAAAATGTGATTTTTATATCAGAAAATACCCCATAACAACCTAAATAAAAGATCAGGTCAGGTCCGGGGTAAATTCTCGCATCAGATTTATGTGTATTTAATTTAGTGCATAGTTATAGTTATTGATTGTTTTTAATTTTAGATGAAACAATTAAATAATGCGCAGAATGCTCGCATACATATCATCTTATTCGTATATTGTTCGTATCTCATTTTTATAATGTTTGCGGTCGAATTTAGAGTGTTCGTATCGCACGCATTGCTGATTCTGATCCGACTTTTTCATTTGTCAGTCTTACGACTTTTAAACCGATAATGACTATTCCCTGGCCAATTGATCAGCAAAACTATGTAATTTAAAAATCAGGACATGGCCTGTATCTTCAAATGAGACTAACGATACTATTTTTAGAATCGATCTAATTTCGTTTCACTGGAAAAATTTTCATTTCTAGGCAACTAAATTTATCTTGAAGCCACAGATTAAATATCAAATGGCAATTGTCTTTTACCAGCTACAGTAACGATGCTGTACAAGTAACATGTTTAACAGCACAGACAAATTAAAATAACAATCAAATATACATATACGTACATGTATATTACTACATGTTAAATGCGGCTACATACGCAATTCTTTCCGCGTGCAGCAAAACATGCATATTAAAGGCTTTTCTTCTAAATGTCCGCATCAGAATTTAATTCCTTTCCCATACACGATGGTAGATAAATCAAAGTTACTTATTAGTATTATCCCACTACAAGAGGGACACATACGTATTAAAATTAACTCAGATCAGAGCTACAACACTAGGTTTTGAGGGACATATTGTGGTCATCTGTCACACACTTTGTTTCCGGTTGGTACGATAATGTATCGGTGAATAACAAACGTCTTGGAGTTCTGTTGGACAAGATAACAGCTATCATTTTCTGTTTTTCTATTTTCCATCCGATCAAACTGATAACGTAAACGTCAATTTGTGTAATCAATTGAACAACAAACCTGAAACATGTAATCCGATCCGGTTGCGAGTCGTGATTTTAGACAATACCTGTCACCCGTCATCCGTATGAACCGATCAATTAGGGTGTACCACGCGTTAGCTTGATGACACATAGTTAGACCTTATAAGGTACAAGCACTGTCAAAACATCCCGACTTCACCAATTACTTGTTACGCATTGACTCCCGTTGATCACTCTGTGATTATTTTTCGACTGTTACTGAATTTGGTGTAATTACTCGGAATGATGTGTAAATATTTACATGTCGATTTCATGTTGTTATCGATATCCTTGTCCGAATCAGAGATTACGTGAAATGTTTAAAGACACCAATTGTGTGCTGCAGATGAAATTTGATTTAAGCAAAACGGTAATTTAAATGATTTATACTGATTTAATCAACTTACATGTTCAATCATATGACAACAATGGTAAGCCAATTGGTAGATATCGTAGTGATGTATAAAAAATATGTTATTATTGTCACTTGCCAACTTTTTTTTAAAATTTTCAAAATTAATTTATTCAAAAGTGAGAAAATGACTTGCTCACTTTTAAATTTTAAATTTTAAAGTTAGCAAATGACATAAGGACAAACTAGTATATATTTTTATTAAGGTTTCGATAATCAATTTGTTTATTGCTTTATTTCATTGTTTTTTCTTATTGATATTACTTTTATTATATGCGGCTCCGGGAACGATCTTCACTAATAGAAGGAAACATAATTTGAAGGAGGAAACTGGAATTATTTGAGGGAAACCATATTGTTACATACAGGAAAACAAACAAAGAGCCAACACAATAAACTCCATTTTTCAATCTCGGTAGGAGGCTAGTTCAGTATTGCAACGTTATTGCTCCGTTGCTCTAATTCATTTCTCAATCAGCATGATACCAAAGATTTCATTGCCACTGGTATTACAAAAAGTGAGAGAACAAATTATAATACGAAACATACACCTACATTCCGGCGATTCAGCTCATTGCTTTGCTACCAGCAGAAGTGTCAAATTGTTTTACGTCACAGAAAATTCTTTAATTTCGAAACGATATCGGTAGAAATATATAAAACATAAAACCCTGTATATCGCTGATATCGACAGTAATATACAAAACATAAAACCCCTGTTTGTTGCTGATATCGACAGCAATATACAAAGCATCAAAAACCCTGTTTGTTGCTGATATCGACAGCAATATATACAAAGCATCGACAAAACAAAGCCCCTGTTTGTTGCTGATATCGACAGCAATATACAAAGCATCAAAAACCCTGTTTGTTGCTGATATCGACAGCAATATACAAAGCATCTGATATCGAAAAACCCTGTTTGTTGCTGATATCGACAGCAATATACAAAGCATAAAACCCCTGTTTGTTGCTGATATCGACAGCAATATACAAAGCATCAAAAAACCCCTGTTTGTTGCTGATATCGACAGCAATATACAAAGCATCAAAAACCCTGTTTGTTGCTGATATCGACAGCAATATACAAAGCATAAAACCCCTGTTTGATTGTTGCTGATATCGACAGCAATATACAAAGCAATATACAAAGCATAAAACCCCTGTTTGTTGCTGATATCGACAGCAATATACAAAACATAAAACCCCTGTTTGTTGCTGATATCGACAGCAATATACAAAGCATAAAACCCCTGTTTGTTGCTGATATCGACATCAATATACAAAGCATCAAACCCCTGTTTGTCGCTGATATCGGTAGCAATATATGAAGCATTAAAAACCCTGTATACGCTGATATCGACAGTAATATACAAAGCATAAAACCCCTGTCTGTTGCTGATATCGGTAGCAATATACAAAGCATCAAAAACCCTGTATATCGCTAATATCGACAGCAATATACAAAGCATAAAACCCCTGTTTGCTGCTGATATCGGTAGCAATATACAAAGCATCAAAACCCTGTATATCGCTAATATTAAAAAACCTGTATATTGCTGATATCGATAGCAATATATAAAACACCCTGTATATCATTGATATTGACAGCAGTATATAAAGCATAAAAACCCTGTGCATGGCTGATATCGGCAGCAAAAATTTAAAGCATTAAAAACCTGTATATCGATTATATCGGCAGCAATATATAAAACATTAAAACCTGTATATCGCTAATATCGGCTAAAGCATAAAAACCCTGAATATTGTTGATATCGATAGCAAAATATAAAACACCTGTGCATCACTGATATTGGCAGCAATATATAAAGCATAAAAACCCTGTATTTTGCTGATATTGATAGCAAAATATAAAACAGCCTGTATATCACTGATATTGGCAACAGTATACATAGCATAAAATCCCTGTATATCGTCGTTATCGGCTGTAATAAATAAAGCATAAATACCCTGTATACCGCTGATATTGGCAGTAATGTATAGAGCATAAAAACCCTGTATATTGCTGATATCGAAAGCAAAATAATAGACATCAAAGATCCCGTATAACGCTGATATCGGCTGTAATGTATAAAGTATAAGGAATCCTGTATATTGCTGCTATCGACAGCAAACTCGACAACATTAAAAACCCTGTATATCGCCAATATAGGCAGCAATATATAAAGCATAAAAACACTATATGTTGCTGATAACGGCAATAATATATATAGCATTAAAACCCTTATATCGATGATATTGGTAGCAATACTTACATCGATAATATCGGCAGTAATTTATAAAGCACCATAAATCGCGTATATTGCTGTATTTATGTAATATATAATTTCATATTTATCAGAAATAGATGGTTATCTGATGGTGATAATAACAAATGCATGCGTGTGATTAGAACCAACTTACCAAAAGCAAACCGTTGAAAGCTGTTTATTTGAATCCGCCATCGTAAATTAACTTTCGGTATTTTTACGAAGATAACCGAGTGTCAAGAAAGATCGCCCCCTTTGCTTGTGTTTATTTCATATTCATGCGAAAAAGAATCATTACATGTGAATATGATTTACAGAATTTCATAATTATCATTTTTGACACGACAAATTTTGTATTATAGACAGAAAAGTGAACCAGGTAATTTTTATAGACCTATTAGTGTGAAGTTTAAAAGTGAGTCCACGAGTAGTCCTGTGCTCACTTTAAAATCAAAAGTGAGCTAATGTCAGTAGAAGAACTACATCTAAACGGTCATAACGCTTTTGTTGTAAATTAAATGTATGGTCGAGTCTGATCACACAGCCGTCGTGCAAAAATTCGAAGGAACGACTGTATCCACATGCCTGTCCCGTTTGTTAATTTGAAAAATCTATTTTCACAAAAATCAGAGCTATATATACAAATTCAAGAAATATATATATATAGTCGCATTTACCTATTCCATGGTGGGCCTTATTAATTCGTGGTTTCTCACTGAAAGTTTTCGAATTTAAATGCAAGACGGTCATGCGAATTAGAATTTTCGAGTATTGTGCAGGACGGTCGCACGAGACGGAGTAGCCACTACCTAAATGTACAGCTGACAGAACAACCGACGAAGTATTATTAAAACAAAAGTACAACAAGAGAATTCTGGCATTAATTGTATTGATATTTTATTTTACATGAAAAATGTATGGATCCGATGTAAAATTCTATGTACAAAATAAATAATCTTTATGCATATCTACAATAAACAGATAGAAAATATAGTCAGTGACAATATACGCAGAAAAAAAGATGAACACACTCTTAAAATGGCACAGTTTGTGTCCGTTCATGTGCACCAGACGACAAAGTCGGTGAGCAAGAATACACAAAATCACATTTACACTACAGTTCACAGTCTAGAAATCCAGTCACACATTCTGAAATTGTTCCACACGTTTTGATAATGTTCACAGTTGTTTCATAATGTAGGTTTCCAGTCATATTTTGTCAGAGGTGAATTTTGGCACCGAGAAAACGCAAGAGTTTGGCACAGTGATGAATGTATTGAATGCCCTGATTGTTGTTCCACGAATGACGTAATTTGAGCTTTACCTGTTGGTTCGCTTGGTTTATGGTTTACATCTGCAATCAAAGACGCCACTGAAAATTTATGCGGTGCTTTTGGTGCAGTGCGAATGTTCGTGGAATCACTAAGAGGCGACGACGGAATTCGGTGGCTCTGATGGAGAACTCTAGATGGCGTCGCTGATGGTATTGTGGTCGACTCCAGGTACGGAGATGTTGGCACTTTGTATGGCGAGTATCGATGAGATGACATCGAGTATGGGGACGGCGGAGTCATATCCAGCATTGCAGACGGAGGTACAGTCGGCACGTGTCCAGTTGTGACCTTATTCGCGGACAAATCTTGCACTAATTTTTTCATTTCATCCAGTGACTTATTTAGAAGCACAATATAATTTCGAGCCAGCAATAATGTTGACATTTTTGACAATTTTTTCACTGTGGGTCCGTGTGAATAAGGAATGACTTGTCGTAAACTGTCCAATGCGGAATTCAAATCGTGCATACGTTGACGTTCTCGGCTGTTGATACGCAGACGTACATCTTCTGGAACTTTAGACCGAGAATTTGCCTCGATACCGTTAACGTTTGTTACAGGACTGTTGTTGGCAGAAATATTTCCAAATTCCGGATTAGATCCCAGATCATAAAAGCCACTATCATTAGCATCCTCCTCAATGGATTCAATGTCGACTTCAGTTTCTCTCAAAGACATGATTGAAGATGAAAACGTCGAGAATTACAAACTATTATCAAGAAACTCTTTCCTTGTTGTTTACAAAGTCAGAGAATTGTTTGTGATGTATCCAGTATTCAGTTGCACATATTTATAGAGGGATATTGTATGGGTGGCCACCCAGTGTTCGTATTGGTCGAGCATCTGTTTCGCCTGGATGCACTACTTTTGGAATATTAAATCAGATTTTCCATCTTCGCTCAAACGGAGATAATTACCCCTTCCGCGGGCCATTTTAGCACTCATCGGATTTTGGTCTGACATTGGAGTACGACAACTGTTTGTTTAAATCTTGAATTTTATTTTTTTAACGAAAAGAAAAACCTTGCTTAATATTGTTGTTGATTTAAATTTGATGTGGCTATAGAATCTCTAAATATTTTTCATGACACGTTTGATGAATGATACACAATTTTGGCGAAATTCTATCCGTTCTTTGCGGATTTTCGCGATTTATTTTTCATTGTCACAAGGATCTTGTTAATTTCTGTTTTTATTTGATAAGTTGCTGTATATAAGATGGTGTTTACCAAAGGCCAATAATACCAAGTCACTTATCGACTGAGAGAGAGAGAGAAAGAGAGAGAGAGATTTTAGTTTTAGGCAGTGCACGTGCCTTACAATATTATGACATTCTGAAAAAATGTATAAAGACAAATATAAACTCATAAATGTTCTAAAATTATTTCAAATCCATGAGTTTTAAAGTCAAAATTTATGTTTGTATTTTTTAAAGTACAATAGTATAGATGTGTGTCCTTTTTCATATACATGTACATACATTTTTGCAATTCATATTCAGTTTCTCTTTCATTTCTTACTCTACTGTACATCTTATATTTCAATAAATATCATAAGCAATAAAGGATATCAAATTATTATACAACACAGCTATTATTATTTCTTAATTCTGTGTTTAGAACCAAGTGACAAACATCCTTGGCCCAACATTTCTCTATAATGCATTCAGTCATACATTTCTTTTATTTATTTATAATTTACATATCTGTTAAGACCGATGTTAAATTTTTGTTTGCTGGTTTGTTTATTTAAATTTCAAATTCTTGTTGGCTAATTTATTTCTTACGAAGAAAATACTGTTTATTCGTAAAAAAATTTAATTTTATTGAGTTACAGTAAATTCCAAAAAGATATTTCATTTATAGAATATCATTGACCTTCATTAAATTGTCTGCCATGTTGCAGCTTCCCAAGACGAGGTTTTACGATCCACTCCCGTGCTTGAGGAACGATGTGGATCAGTTACTTGGTGGTTGTAAATACAAAAAAAACACCCACCCAGTAAATACAAAATTTACAACATGACAAAACCTTGACTTGGGAAGATGGCCATGTTCTCACTTTTAAATTTCAATTTAAAAGTTAGCAGATGGCAGTGTATATACAAAAGTCAGATTGTTTGCACTTATTCCCTTTACTATATATCAAAAATCAAAATGAATAAATGATAACAAAAATATGTGTTATGTAAAAAAAAAACAGAAATAATTGATATGCCAAATCAACATGGTGATTTTTTTCAACCTGTTTAGAAATTGAACTGATAATAATTCAAATATCAAGTATTTCATAACTTTGTGTGCTTTCTAATGACAAGCAATATAAATTAAAATAAAACAGTCAATTATTTACATGTTTGTCTGTCTATCTATCTATCTATCTATTTTAGTCATTATTTATGTCTGCCTGTCTATATTCAATTTGTTTATATTCTGTCTATCTATTTATCTTTCTATTTTTCTGTCTATCAAATCGTATATCTACTTATGTATCCTTTTATTGCATAACAACAGGTTTCAGCTACAAATTAAAAAAAATGATCAATCTATGTGCACTATTAAGTGTAAACACGTGTAGAACAGGTGAAACTAATTATTAGTATTGTATAGGTGTGTTAAGTATCATGTCCTGTTTTGTATTTCTTTTGTTTTCGTGTGATTTCTACTAATTTTTAAATTAAAGCCTGTGGATCCGAGTAAGGCCAGTAGGCTGCTGGCAAGGATGTCACTGCAGTTGTGATAATGTCCAGGACCTGGTAAAATCCTTTTAACTTGTAAAGTCAATCTTCTGTAAACAGATGGGGCGATGTTGTACACACTTTGTGATAAACGTGAAATAAAGCCGATGTCTACACGGGGGCGGATCACACGTGACATTAACAAGGGTGTGGATCTACGGAATACAATGTGTATTTCAGCAACTGCGAAACCCCGTTAATAAGACCACCTACCTAACTGACTGACGCAAAGTTGCCTCTAAATTGGTGGATTGTGTTTATTCATAAGTCATCAAGATCCTACATGGATTCATAGTGTTAAATGACGTAAAGAAACCTGCGCATTACATCTGTAGTGATGTCATATGTTTTTTTGTTTTTTGTTTTTGTAAATTTTATTATTATTTTGTTGTTCTTCTTTTTTTTTTTTTTCTTTTTTTTACTTTGACTTTATTTGGTGGGTTGTAAATACAAAAATTAAAACATGACAGTAAACATATTGGGTCCGAAGTTAACAAATTTATTATATAGATCTATATACATTTATGGAACTGTGCTCGATCGTCGTCATAAAACCACGGTCCGGAATCGCTAGAGAAGAGCATAGCGATTCCGGACCGTCTTTTTGCGACTGTGGTACTTGTTGTGACTAACTAAGAAAACATTCCCATAACAGAATGTTAAAATTTACAGTGTTGTCGTAGAAAATTGATAAAATAATTGAGAACAGAACGGTACCAAATCTGGGTATATACTAAATCTGTTTTCTGATATTCTTTAAATAAACTGAAACATGATGGTCACTATAAACAATTGTATGCAATATAAACACCAAAATGTCCAGTTGTAGTATATATTTTCCTTCTTCATCGTAAATTCAGTTTGAATTTTGGTGACGTCGTGCCCAGCTTAAAATTGAAAACAGCAAACTTTTGAATTTACCGGAAAATACAAAATTTACAACACGAACACCCGATAAATTCAAAATTTTAGAGATTTAGTTGAGCTTTTGATAGATTTTGTTTCATTTATATGTCAATGATACCGTTAGGGTAAACAACACGACTGATTATGCGTATAAGCACATCAGTGACTACAAACAATACCAGTACATTGTATATAAAATTAAAAATATGCAAAATTTATGTTTTACGTTTGCAAACACTGAGCTCAGTTTGATATCAGTTGTCGTTCTTTATTGTTCTACAGGAAAACAAAGACACATACATAAACTTATTTCAACTGACTCTATACGACATTTAAGTATATTGATCTAGAATAAGTTTGTATAAGAAGCTTCACATTTCAATAAATATTATGAACTTCGGCTACAAGATGCACTGACAGACTGTTTCTGGTAGAATCGTTTAGTTAAATACAAGACACAATATTTGTTTGATCAAAGATTTCTGACATGATGCGAGATGATGAGGGGGTTTTGGACGTTGGAACAATCTGTTTCGATTTATTTTTACCAAAACCTGCTTATTTTCACACCGACACAAAATGGCAAAACTTTGGACTACCCACCTATCCTTGGAAATGTAATTGACTTAATGACAGAGGAGAAATATTGAATATTGGGATGCATTTGGTTTAGACATCTCAAAACCTTTGTTCGTGGAATCACTTCTCGCACCTTGTCAATTTCGTTCCCGTTGGGTACATCGAGTTTGTAACTACTTTACAATTTTAATTTGTACAGACATTTGATACGAGATCAGGAAATAGATAACTTTTTGCGCTGTAGTGATCGAGTCGTATGTATTTAATCCAGAAACTGACAACTTGTAAAATGGAATTTTCTGCTGTTACAAAAAAGAAGTACTGACAGTTGAATCATCTCTCTCTCTCTCTCTCTCTCTCTCTCTCTCTCTCTCTCTCTCTCTCTCTCTCTCTCTCTCTCTCTCTCTCTCTCTCTCTCTCTCTCTCTCTCTCTCTCATGTTTCTGTTGTAGTCGCTTTGTAAATATGTTTGTATTTTCTCTGTACCATTTATTTGGTTGTGAGATTTAAATATATATATATATATATATATATATATATATATATATATATATATATATATATATATATATATATATATATATATATATATATATATATATAAAAATGTATATAAACGTCAGCCTCGTGTCTCAAAAGAAAACAACAAAAATATATTTGCATACAGTGGCATGATTGTTGGGTTTTATTATTATTATTATTATTATTATTATTATTTTTGTTATTATTATTATTATTATCTTTTTACCATTTTCGGTAATTAGACAAATCCAATATTTATAAAGAAAAGAACATCATTGCTAAAATATTTCCGAAACTTTGACTTCCCAGAGATACGGGTCACTGACATTTTGTATTTGGCTTCAACTGAGAAAAGATTTATAAAATTAAATGTTCCTCTCTCTCTCTCTCTCTCTCTCTCTCTCTCTCTCTCTCTCTCTCTCTCTCTCTCTCTCTCTCTCTCTCTCTCTCTCTCTCTCTCTCTCTCACACAATAAAAAACATGAACTTTACCGTTTTAACACTTCCCATTGGTGTTTGGTGTCTAGGTACATGTTTTAAATTAGCCATCAGCAAAACTAATTCGCCTAAAACCTTAAGGCGCGGAAATACAAAATTAAATTTCCAGTGGATTTTAGGGATATACCGTATCTTTGACGAGGTGCTGAGTATTTCTCTTGGCAGTAGTTTTGGCAGAAATAATTATGTATGATTTTACATGTAAAAAGGTGTGAAGATTTTAACAGAACATATGTAGTTATTTCCGTTCTGTTTTTGTAACCAAGATTTGAATATTTGATATAGACATTCAACTTCCTGTGTATTGAAAAATAATGAATAAAAATATCACGTAAAATGTTTGACATTTGTGGCAGATTTTTTTACTTTTTTCGGTGGTTTTGATTCAGTTTATTTATTCGACATTTTATGACGTAAGTAATGTCTAATAACCACATGTTTATGATGTACAATATCAGTATTTATACTTGGTCGAGGAGGTCACAAAATCACCGTTTATTTCAAAGTAATTCCTGCATTTAGGTACATGTTGTGTGATTTGACAATAAGAATAGACGGGAAAATAGATAGATAGATAGATAAATAAATAGGTAGATAGATAGATAGACAGACGATAGATAGATAGACATACATAAATACAGACAAACAGTCTATAGATAGACAGACAGATAGATAGATAGACAGACGGACAGATAAAGAGTTATTAAATGGTTGATACACTTTCCTTCAGGATAATTGTTTTACATTTTGCTGTTTAAAGTTTAAAAGTTACGTCCTCAAAATTTTAATTACAAACATCAGGCCTCGATGATCTTATCTACATGAACGTCAATTAAAATTTTAAATCCATTTTAGTACAAAGAAGGTGTTACAGATATTGAATTTCAACTGTGTTAACTTTTCACCAGCTCCAAGCTTTATTTAACATCTTGTAGGTATGTTTCTATACAGCATCATCGAACTGTTTACAGAAATTAAACATGATTTTTACCGGGACAGTATCACAACTGCAGTGACATCCCTTCCATCAGTCTGCTGGAGTTACTGGGATCCACGGGCTTTAATTAAAAATAGTGGAAAACAAAAGAAATACAAAACAGGCATGGTACTTAACACACATAGATACAAAACTAACCATTAGTTACACCTGTTCTACAAGTGTTTTCACTTTTTATTTCACTTTGATAAATCAGTTTTTTAATTTGAAGCTGGGGGATCACTTATGCGTTCCTCAAAAATATTGTGCAATTCGTATAGAAATATTTTTTCTGTACATACATTTATACTTTGGCGTCCAAAGGCGGCGTACGCCCTTTACTCTCCCTTTGAATCCGCCACTGGTCCTATATTCCGACCAGATATACATAAAACTTATTAGTTACATGTTAGGTTTTATGCATCGCTGTTCCGACAGCTCGATAAACTATAGGCCTACCGATGACCCCGGATGCAACAACGCACCCCAAATTGTATCGGAGGGAAACCTCAAAGGCTTTGACTTAAATCGAGGTCTATTCACAACAGCTATTCAAATATTGACTTATTTTATAATATTTTTTGCTAATGTCCCCACTTTCAAAATGGCCATTAAATTTACAGTTGGGATCTGTTCAAATATCAGTTTGATCACTTCAGTTTTAATATAGGTTTATTGAAATATAGAAATTAAATTTGATCTAAGTATGTCTTTAAATGTTAAAAATACAACAGATTACTAAATGAGCAACATTTGAAATAAAAACACAAGAAATTTGGGAGTTTATTACATCTATTTAATATTTCCTATCAGGGGAGCTAACTTGAACGCTCTGCATATCTCTCAGCTCAGTATTCGCTGATAATATTTTATGCAGTGTTAAAATGTCAATAGAAATTTGGATAACGAAGTCCTCTACAATTTGTCCATTTCTGCGGAAAAAAATCACGCGATTCTTTGCGTTTATGGTCCTGGTTAAATGGAGATCATATCTCTACACGTCTGTCCCACACAGGCTTAAGGAATTAGTAACAGTTTCCCTTGTATTTCATTAAATTAGAATAAAAGATTTCTCACCGAGAACATGTCAGCACGTGTCAAAGATTATTATAAAGAGAAATTACGGAACCAGGTTTATCAATAATGAGCAGATACTGCAAATGAGAAGATGATTGTAAAATTACTACCATTTTATGGCAGTTGTTTAAGATTGTATCTTTCACAAAGTTTTTCATGCGTCCAACGACATATGTATCCCTTTGTTTTGAAATAATAATAATAATAATAATAATAATAATAATAATAATAATAATAATAATAATAATAATAATAACAAGCGTTAGTACGGTGGCCCACGTCGGTTACTGCACCCTTTTTAATCATGGATCGATAGTCCAAGAAAAAAAAGAGAGATTTCAAGAAATAGTTAAATGTATTGTTTATTTCAGTTTTATGATATCATCTTGAAATTTCAATTTTTTCTTGACCCAATATTAATAACGGGTGAATTGGGTCACCGCACAGTAGTGGCAAATTGTAGTTTTAATCAATTTTTCGGGTAATAAATCGATCCATATGCAATAGAGCAGTTGTAGGAATACCAGTGAGCAAAAGTGATCCTTGGAATTATTTAATCAAATATCTTACAGTTATAAATTATATCTTTGGTCTTTTAAAAATGATTGACGACGAACCAACTCAATGGAGAAAGCTTGTTTGCAACTTGAAAATACGGGAAAATCAGATGAACCATATTCTCAATGAAACGGGGAAGAAAACACTGACTGAAGAAAAACAACCAAAACACCATGGACATAAAATACAACATTTACTGCGTTTGAAATAGAATTATCATACTTTTTTCATTTGCGAGGAGTTTTATAAAAACTGGGGGATTTTGTGGAACCGGTGGTTAATAAAAAAATGAAAGCATGATAGAATGTTCATTATATTTAGCAATTCCTAGAATAAATGCATATACATGTATAGGGTTGTATTTATCTCTGTATCTGGTACACATATACATGTATTTATCTCTGTATCAGGTACACATATACATGTATAGGGTTGTATTTATCTCTGTATCTGGTACACATATACAAGTATAGGGTTGTATTTATCTCTGTATCATGTACACATATACATGTATAGGGTTGTATTTATCTCTGTATCTGGTACACATATACATGTATAGGGCTGTATTTATCTCTGTATCAGGTACACATATACATGTATAGGGTTGTATTTATCTCTGTATCAGGTACACATATACATGTATAGGGTTGTATTTATCTCTGTATCTGGTACACATATACATGTATAGGGCTGTATTTATCTCTGTATCTGGTACACATATACATGTATAGGGTTGTATTTATCTCTGTATCAGGTACACATATACATGTATAGGGTTGTATTTATCTCTGTATCAGGTACACATATACATGTATTTATCTCTGTATCTGGTACACATATACATGTATAGGGCTGTATTTATCTCTGTATCAGGTACACATATACATGTATAGGGCTGTATTTATCTCTGTATCAGGTACACATATACATGTATTTATCTCTGTATCTGGTACACATATACATGTATAGGGCTGTATTTATCTCTGTATCTGGTACACATATACATGTATAGGGTTGTATTTATCTCTGTATCAGGTACACATATACATGTATAGGGTTGTATTTATCTCTGTATCAGGTACACATATACATGTATAGGGCTGTATTTATCTCTGTATCAGGTACACATATACATGTATAGGGTTGTATTTATCTCTGTATCATGTACACATATACATGTATAGGGCTGTATTTATCTCTGTATCATGTACACATATACATGTATAGGGTTGTATTTATCTCTGTATCAGGTACACATATACATGTATAGGGTTGTATTTATCTCTGTATCAGGTACACATATACATGTATAGGGTTGTATTTATCTCTGTATCATGTACACATATACATGTATAGGGCTGTATTTATCTCTGTATCATGTACACATATACATGTATAGGGTTGTATTTATCTCTGTATCAGGTACACATATACAAGTATAGGGTTGTATTTATCTCTGTATCTGGTACACATATACATGTATAGGGTTGTATTTATCTCTGTATCATGTACACATATACATGTATAGGGTTGTATTTATCTCTGTATCTGGTACACATATACATGTATAGGGTTGTATTTATCTCTGTATCAGGTACACATATACATGTATAGGGTTGTATTTATCTCTGTATCAGGTACACATATACATGTATTTATCTCTGTATCTGGTACAAATATATATGTATTTGTCTCTGTATCTGGTACACATATACATGTATTTATCTCTGTATCAGGTACACAGTCATATACATGTATTTATCTCTGTATCAGGTACACATATACATGTATAGGGTTGTATTTATCTCTGTATCAGGTATACATATACATGTATTTATCTATGTATCAGGTACACAGTCATATACATGTATTTATCTCTGTATCAGGTACACATATACATGTATTTATCTCTGTATCAGGTACACATATAGATGTATTTATCCCTGTATCAGCTACACATATACATGTATTTATCTCTGTATCAGGTACACATATACATGTATTTATCTCTGTATCAGGTACACATATACATGTATTTATCTCTGTATCAGCTACACATATACATGTATTTATCTCTGTATCAGGTACACATATACATGTATTTATCTCTGTATCAGGTACACATATACATGTATAGGGTTGTATTTATCTCTGTATCTGGTACACATATACATGTATAGGGTTGTATTTATCTCTGTATCTGGTACACATATACATGTATAGGGTTGTATTTATCTCTGTATCTGGTACACATATACATGTATAGGGCTGTATTTATCTCTGTATCTGGTACACATATACATGTATAGGGTTGTATTTATCTCTGTATCTGGTACACATATACATGTATAGGGTTGTATTTATCTCTGTATCTGGTACACATATACATGTATAGGGTTGTATTTATCTCTGTATCTGGTACACATATACATGTATCTTTTCTGTATCTGGTATACATGTACATGGTTGTATATTAGCTGGTATACATGTACACGGTTGTATCTTCTCTGTATCTGGTATACATGTACATGGTTGTATATTCTCTGTAATCCGATGTACATGTACATGAAAATTAATACAACATGATGTACAAATGTATGTGTGCACCGTTTTGCCGGATTTTCAGCTGCTCTTTTTCAATCACGATAACTATTTCAAACTATAACTCAAACTATTTTCTTTGTCCTATAAATATAATATTACGCATATTTGATTCATTGTATCTTTCTTTTAGTCACCACTGAATGAATCCGGCAATAATCCAAATGTACGTTTGTCCAATGTACTGTCATAATGTGAATTGTGGGACGTGAAAGATGTTATGTGCATATAAGTATAAGGATCGACAATGCTTGATAACATTAACAGAGGTTATAATAACTGAATTAGTTATCAAAGTAAAGGTTTTGTTATATAATTACATTGATATTACATGTACTGTATTTAAAATTTTGATAACATTTCCACTGCAGTCAGTGACATCTTAAAAACTTCAAAGTCAGCGCCAATGTTTGTTTCCAACACACTATGATATCACATTTCAATACGTTATCACGCCGCTGTCATTTTGTATTTTCCGCTTTCTGCAATCAGTCAGACAATGGCCGATACGCATGAACGAATGAATGTCAATAGCGGTTCATCAGTCGAATTATTAATGATCAGTGGTCTGGATCTAAGATTCCAAAACAGATGGACAAAGTAAAATAATTAATTTATGATAAAGCCATAGACACCAATCCAATGTTGATGTCCAGTTTCATTTTACGCAGGTCCATAAAAATCAGGCAGCATGAAAATATAGTGCTACAATATTACATGAAATGAATAAAACAGGGGAAATCTGTTGTTTTATTTTCGAATAATTCCCGACTCCTCTGGACACCTGGTCCTATCCCGTTTGGGATTCGCAATAGTTGTTCATGTTGAGACTGTTGTATATCAGGTTTCTCACAAACGGAAGATTTTACAGACTTCAAACTTACATCAATGATAGATCAATATCTAAAGATGTGCATTAAACTTAGTCAAAGTTCATTGGGTCAAAGAGCAAGGTTACAGAGGTCAAAACGTGAAATTGTATGTAATGCCATAACTGGTGACAGACTTAACACAGGAACATTAAACTTAAGTCAGTTAGTCTCCTTGACTTTCCTAGAACTGTATCCTTTTTAAGGTTATTGGGTCAAAGGTCAAGATCACAGAGGTAAAAACGTGAAATCTTATGTAATGCAATAACTGGTGACAGACTTAACACAGAAACATAAAACTTATGTCGTTCGTCTCCTTCACTTACCCTAGAACTGCATACTTTTTTCAAGGTCTTTGGGTCAAAGGTCAAGGTCAAAGAGGTCAAAACGTGAAATCTTATGTAATGCGATAATTGGTGACAGACTTAACACAGGAACATTAAACTCATGTCAGTTTGTCCCCTCGGTTTTTTCTGTGTACTTTTTCAAGGTAATTGAATCAAAAGTCAATGTCTCAGGGGTCAAAACGTGAAATTTTATGTAATGCGATAACTAGTGACAGTCTTAACACTGGAACATGAAACTCATGTCACTCATTCTCCTTACCATTCTCTAGAACCGTATACTTTTTAAGGTCATTGGGTCAACGGTCAAGGTCAAAGAGGTCAAAACGTTTAATCTTATGCAATGCGATAACTGGTGTCAGACTTATAACAAGAACATGAAACTTATGTCAGTTAGTGTCCTTCACATGCTCTGGAAATGTATACTCAAGGTCATCAGGTTAAAGGTCAAGATCACAGACACAAAAATTTCAGTTTTTTGAAATTCGATAAGAAGTGAATAAGCGACTCTGGGTACATGAAATTTACATCCGTGAGTCTTCTCAACATTCTTCAGAACTTTATACTTTTTTCAAGGTCATCAGGTCAAAGGTCAAGGTCACAGACATATGGTTTACATTACTGTCTTTACTCAGATAATGGAAAGACCATGTAGTTGTCTTGACAAAGTCTAGTTGTATAATTGAAATTGGTAAAAAAAATAACAAATAAAACTAGAATTTGTTGAAACAAAGACACAGGCTTTCCCGGTTAGTGTGTCTTTGAGAGGCGTTCTTTCATAGTGTGATCCAAGAGATTGTCTTTGAGATGTTTAAATATATACACACACACACACACACATACACACACATGATATACTATATAAATATATATATATTATATATTATAGATATAGTTTATATATACTATATATTATTATATATCATTAATAGTATATATTTATATATATATATATATATATATATATATATATATATAGTATATATATATTTATATATATATATATATATATATATATAGTATATATATTATATAATATTATATATATATATATATATATATTATATATTTATATATAATATATATATATTTATATTATATATATATATATAGATATATATATATATATATATATATATAATATATATATACTAGTATATATATTATATATATATTATATATATATATTATTACTATTTTTATTTATATCTATATCTATGATATATAGATATATTAATAGTATATATACTATATATATATATATGATAATATATATATATATATATATAGTATATATATATATATATATTATTATATATTATATATATATAGTTATAGATATGATATATATATATATTTATGATTTATTTATATTTTATATATATATATTATATATTATATATTATATATATATATTTATATTCTGTATATATATTATATATATATATTATAGTATATACTATATATATATATATATATATATATATATATACTATATATATATATATATATATATATATATATATATATATATTTATATATTATATTATATATATATATATATATATATATAGATATATTTATATATATTATATATATATATATATTATATATTTATATAATATATATATAGATACTAGACTATATATATATATACTATATATATATATATATATATATTATATATTTATATATATATATATATAGTATATATATATATATATATTTATAGTATATATATATATATAATATATATATATATATATATACTTTTTTTTATATATATTATATATATTTATAGTTACTATATATATATTTATTATATATTATATATATTATTATACTATATACATATATATATATATATATATATATATATATATATATATATATATATATATATATATATATATATATATATATATATATATATAATGTGGTCAAAGGGGAACCCCTTGAAACTGGGGTGACGTTTTCGTCTCTGTGACCTTGACCTTTGACCTTGAAAAGTATATACAGCTCTTGGGTTTTCGGAGGAGACATATTGACTGAAGTTTGCGCTATAAGCGTGGATTAATTATCAAATTTCATAGATATAAGGGCACACCTGCATACGTCTTGATATTTGCTGTGATTGCTGCCTTTAGTTCAACAATCGTTTGATGGTTGTTCTGGTACACACTATCCTTGAGATATCCCTCGCAGCAAAAATCGTAAAAATCCCAAAAGAGAAATGTGTTCGAGTAATTGACAATTTGGCGCGACGTATGCAAGTGTTCCCCCGGCCCCGTGGAGTCCATTTTGAGCATATTTAAGTCAAGCAAATTAAAATTTTGCTGGATTTTTGTAAGAATCAATAATTTTTTGCCACCCAGTATATCGTTTCCCGACTGCTGAAAAACGGTGGAGCGTCGGAATCTACACGATTCACTCTAGAGAAAAAGAAGTTTTCATTATTACTACGTATTCTCGAAATATTTTTTCTCCCGATAAAAAATACCTCGAGGAAAACGAAATATTAGTTCGTTTTTTTAAATAACTTTTTATCAGATAAAAATTATCTCGGGAGGACACTATCTCGTAATTACGACATATCAAAATCGTAATTACGACATAATCAAATCGGAATTACGACATTCTATCTCGTAATTATGGCATATAACTAAGTCGTAATTACGACATAACTAAGTCGCAATTACGACATACTATCTCGTAATTACGACATACTTTCTCGTAATTACGACATAACTAATGGATCAACCCTAATCTTTAATCTACGTCTTTTTCTGTCGGACTGGTGAACCTTCGGAATGGTGAACCTTTTTACTAGTGGACCTTCGGACTGGTGAACCTTTTTACTAGTGGACCTTTGGATTGGTGGTCCTTCGGACTAGTGGACGTTCGGATCCGGATCCACCCAATCCTCCCTATCCTATTTTTTCTATCGGAATGATGAACCTTCGGGCTGGTGGAGCTTCGGATCCGGATCAACCCGAATAATCCGCCTCCGACTTTTTTCTATCGGACTGGTGAACCTTCGGACTGATGTACAATGTAGTTGATAAATCCTAGAAAGTATTAGGTTTCATTTGTATTAAAATACATTGTTCTCTAATGACAAAATAGTCACTCGGCCGGAAGGGTTAGGCAGGGTCGTTTCATCTACTCCTAAATCAACCTCAGTCCTTCGCCTCCGTCTTTTATGTCGGAGGCGGAGACGGTCCAGCTACTCGTAAATCTGCTATCGAATGCCATACGTGGATCCAGATTAACCCCAATCCTTCGCTTACGTCTTCTAGTTGGCTTTCAAATTGGTTATCCTTCGGACTAGTGGACTTTCGGATCCGATCCACCCAAATCCTCACTCTCCTTTTTTCTGTCCGAATGGTGAACCTTCGGACTGATGTACAATGTATTTGATAAATCTTAAAAACATTGTACTCTAATGGCAAAATAACACAGTCACTCGCCCGGAAGGGGTGGGCGGAGTCGGTTCACCTACTCATAAATCAACCTCAGTCCTTTACCTCCGTCTTTTACGTCGAACTGGTGGACCTTCGGACTGGCGAACCTTCAGACTAGTGGACCTTCGAACTGATGGGAAGTCCCCGCTACGCGAGGATAATCTAGAATCCACGATTTACACATGACAGCACTGAAATTTATTATATCTTAAAAAAGGTATTATTTTATTTTGATTTCAAATTATAGTTGTGAAGCTGGCATTTAGCCAGATGTTTCATTTTGGGGTGTTTGTTTATTTGTTTTGTTCAAGTTATTTTTAGTATTCTGGTTATTTGTATGTTTTAATTATAGAATTTGTGTTTGTTTTTGTTGCTTGTTTGTTTTTTTGATTATTATTTATTTTACGTTTTCACATGATAAGTAATATTAAAAAAGAACCAGTGGAAGTTTTCAAGCTAGAGTCTGCTGTTTTGAGGAATTTTGAACGCTTACATATGCGACGCGATTTGATTTTTTTATTATTTGATTTCGTGAGCTCTAATTTTAAAGAAACTCACATAGGCGTGTCCGATATTTTAAGTCAGAGGGGACGCAACCCTAGATATCTCGAGCGTAGCAGGACGTTAAAAATTGGCTGATTTATTATAACTGTAACTTCCTTTTTGTGGACAAATTAAAGATTTGACATATTTTTGCCACTGACTCGGTGTTAGACCTGACACTTTCCAAGATAACATGTGTTTGTAGAATAAACTTCACAACTTTAAAAAGTAGACATTTGTGTTCATATTGTTATGCCTTTCGGGTTTTAAAAATGGAATCCGGTCCAGTGTTGTTTTTCTTTTCTCAACTTGACAACAGTGAAAATAAATAACGTGTGATATTATAATACGTGTGTGTGTGTGTGTGTGTGTGTGTGTGTGTGTGTGTGTGTGTGTGTGTGTGTGTGTAAAATCACATGACCGAGTTTACGTAGGTTTAAAATTTCATTCATAACTTATATTGAGCCATGCATGTGCGTGCTAAAAATAATCACTTGTCCCTGTGAGTTAAATCTACCTGTTATTTAACAACTGTTATACGACTGTTAAAATATTTACCTATATCGTCACATTTGAGTTGTTTTGATAAGTATTGTGGAATTTTCAAACACTTGTGTACTTGTATTTTTAGTAACCACATGATCCGCGCACCTGTAGCCTACGTTTATAGACACATTTGTGGGAACTCATTTCGACAAATTAATATTGAGTTGGTTTTACCTGTTGGTCATCGACGGATTATAACTGAACGGTCAGTGGATGGCATATTACAGAATACTTAAAAATTCCTTAACCAGCAATGAGTCTAGGTATGTATCACTTTGAAAATTTCCACCCCGCACTACCCGTAAAAGGTAAAACGTTGTCGTTGTTGTTGTTTCTGAACTTACCTCTTTAACTAGTAGGTAAACGGGTACAAGAGCTAGAAATGGCAAATGTGTGATATATGTAGATCTCTTACGAGATTCGTCGCTTTTATGTTGTTGACCTTTATTAATAAACTCGTCGGTCAGTCGGTATATAAGGTATGTCGGGGTAGTCTCTCTACCCCCACTTTGACGACTAGTTCGTACCTGGGCCACTATATATCGCTTTCACGAGCAGTTTTATTTGCTGTTTGTTTTCAAGTAAGATTAACTTACATTTTACGACGCCAGCGTTGTATATGTGTAAATAAAGCCATGCTGATATGTATAAAATTGCTGATATTTGTCGGTATGAATCATCAAGTGACATAAGGGTTATGATCATCTTATATCCGACCTACAATAGAGTACACACAATTTATTTGTTTATTTATGTTCGCTGTAAACTACGGTGTAAGTCTGGCCACGATCGCTTCACTTATAAGGTGATGACACCGTGTGTAAAAATGTTCCGCAAATTTTGACCTATTCTATGCGCTACAACCTATGTAATGCCTAATGGGATGGCTCTTTGAAATGTCACTCCCATTTTGAACAGTAAACGTATCAGGCCAGCTTGTTTGGCAATCAGGTCAACTTGGGTAGTAGTCACTGAGGGTTCTGTTGTGATCTGTTATGAGATTTTGATGGACTTTCAAAAAATTAATTTAGATCTAATGCCGACTCGCAGAATAACGTTCGCTGAGTAGCTGAATGTCTCACACTGTATATGCCAATACCCATGTTTGTTCCCCGGTAATCAACGATGATTACGAGAGACGTAATTCCATATGACTAATAAACTCGTGCGGTTTAAAGGATAAAACAAACAAAAGTAATCAACATTGCAATTGCCCCCATCTCGATCATTGATCTCGGGATCAACGAATACATATTAATGGGATAATGGCGAAATCTTACTAGAGTTGTCTTTCTTTGGTGGTAAATCGCTTGTACTTACCGCACTGATCGGTTGCCAGACGATTCGGATCTTAGTCGGTTCGGCCTCCAGACGTTTCGTCCCTTTTCGGCATTCAGACGTTTCGTCGGACGATTCGGTCCCATTGGGCCCTCGAGAATTTAAAGGGGTATCAGCTGTGTATGTGTGTGTGTGTTTTTCAATGTCTTTCCGATTCTTTACTGCTTAGATTGATATACAATAACAAAAAAGGGATACACAGACATAAAATTCATACATTCCTACATTTTTGTGGAAATTGCTTGAGGAACCCAGTTTTGCACTTTTTCACTTGCAATTGAAAAACACAGCATCATTATTTGTACATTAATACCACAATGGGCCTAACCTTATTTTCACAAAATATGTAGGAATATAACATTTTTATACCTGTGTATAGCTCTTATTTGTTTACATCAAGTACAAGTAGTAAAAGTAGAAAAAAAAATCGAAATAATTTTGGGGGTAAAGACAGCTATTGCCCATTTAATATGTTATTATTTTCATGTTATTTTTCCAAATTGTTACAATGCCTATTTTGGCCAGTCCAATTTACTTTCATGATATTTCTGTTTAAATATTTCGATAATAGTCATAGGCGTCGGAAGCAAATTGAAAGTTGGGGGGGGGGGCTAAACTAACTGAAAACACACACATACGCCAGAAACGTCTGGGGGCTAAGCCCCAATTTTCAACACCCATGTTGAAACACACACACACACACCCCCCCCCCCCTACACCCCCCCCCCCCCCCACCCCACCTTCCCGGTTCCGACGCCTATGATAGTATTGCTGTAACAACTCTAACCGAAACGGACTATGATAGCTAATACCAGCACACAATCATTCATTAACCATATATTCAAGTATTCCGGCATGATACGATTAAATAAAATACAAACTGTCGAATGGCATTCAGTTTTACTTAAACTTATTTTGATATGTATTGTAATATACATATCTGCCGGTGCAACAGAAACAGAATTTCCGTTCATGGCAATATTTCCTTTTCGTTGCATCATAATGAGATCCATATAAGAAAAAGGAATTATTTTCGGCATGTTCATCCACATATGCATATTTTTATTTTATCATTTTAAGACAATATATGAATTTGAAATTTACAAAATTAAAGTGTGGTACGCAGTGTGTACGAAGAGAAACGCTAGCCGTTTCTGTACTCCTCATTTTGAGTAAAGTTGTCGAGGTTAGAGATCCCTGAGAGGTATGAACAAGTCAAACTATATCTAAATAACATCTTTATCTAGATAAATACTAAAATGTGAATTAATGAACGAATCTACATGTGTTTATTTATTTTAATCCATTTCGATTGAAGTTTTACGAAGAGAAACTCCGTTTCGGTTACAGTAGGTAATTCAACTAAGTTAAATTTCGGATCAAATTATGTTCCGATCACATCTTACTATATCATTCACACTTATGAAAATCTTTAATGAACATTTTTGAACTGATGTTTAGCTCTGTTTCGGTTCGATGTGTGTAGGATAAAAATAATTCGTTTCGGCTATTGGTCCGTCCGTTTCGGTTACTGCAGTGAGATATATTACATGCCATTACAAGTTTCGATTCTACAACTGAATACAATGATTACAAATTGTACTTAGATCAACTCCAATTATATCTTGTTAACTTGAAAATGTATGTGCAAAGACAGGTGAAACTCAAATTGGACCTGAAATACACTTCGTATTGGTTCGTTCCGGTAATTCATCATGTCCAGCGCATTGACAAAAGTGTTCACTGTATCTTCCCAAGTCAAGGTTTTCTGATTCACGTCGTTCCTGTGTGAGTAACGGACTTGATCGGAAAACTCTGACTTGGGAAGATGATCGTAACGGCAACGTACAGCGAGTAAAGTGTGTAACTGTAAACTGCAACGGTAATTTAAAGTTCAGCGGCTAAATAGTGTAACTGTAAACTGCAACACTAACGTAAATTACAGCGAGTAAAGAGTGTAACTGTAAACTGCAACGGTAACGTAAAGTACAGCGGGTAAATAGTGTAACTGTAAACTGCAGCGGTAACGTAAAGTACAGCGGGTAAATAGTGTAACTGTAAACTGCAACACTAACGTAAAGTACAGCAGCTAAATAGTGTAACTGTAAACTGCAACGGTAACGTAAAGTTCAGCGGGTAAATAGTGTAACTGTAAACTGCAACACTAACGTAAAGTACAGCAGCTAAATAGTGTAACTGTAAACTGCAACGGTAACGTAAAGTTCAGCGGCTAAATAGTGTAACTGTAAACTGCAACACTAACGTAAAGTACAGCAGCTAAATAGTGTAACTGTAAACTGCAACACTAACGTAAAGTACAGCAGCTAAATAGTGTAACTGTAAACTGCAACGGTAACGTAAAGTTCGGCGGCTAAATAGTGTAACTGTAAACTGCAACACTAACGTAAAGTACAGCAGCTAAATAGTGTAACTGTAAACTGCAACACTAACGTAAAGTACGGCGGCTAAATAGTGTAACTGTAAACTGCAACACTAACGTAAAGTACAGCAGCTAAATAGTGTAACTGTAAACTGCAACACTAACGTAAAGTACAGCAGCTAAATAGTGTAACTGTAAACTGCAACACTAACGTAAAGTACAGCAGCTAAATAGTGTAACTGTAAACTGCAACACTAACGTAAAGTTCAGCGGGTAAATAGTGTAACTGTAAACTGCAACACTAACGTAAAGTACAGCAGCTAAATAGTGTAACTGTAAACTGCAACACTAACGTAAAGTACAGCAGCTAAATAGTGTAACTGTAAACTGCAACACTAACGTAAAGTTCAGCGGCTAAATAGTGTAACTGTAAACTGCAACGGTAACGTAAAGTTCAGCGGCTAAATAGTGTAACTGTAAACTGCAACACTAACGTAAAGTACTGTAAACTGCAACGGTAACGTAAAATACAGCGGGTAAATAGTGTAACTGTAAACTGCAGCGGTAACATAAAATACAGCGGGCGTAATAAATGGTGTAGATGTAAACTTCAACGGTAATGTAGAAGTAGATGTAAACGGTAACGACAACGTAGAGTACAACGGCTGTGTAGATGTAAACTGCAACGGCAATGTAGAGTAGTACGTCTGTTTTTAATAATCTAGATGTAAACTGCAACAGTAACGTAGAGTACAACAGCTGTATTAAATAGTGTATATGTAAATGGTAGCGGCAATGTAGAGTACAGCGGTTGTATTAAACAGTGTAGATGTAAACTGCATCAGCAACGTAGAGTACAGCGGTTGTATTACATAGTGTATATGTAAATGGTAGCGGCAATGTAGAGTACACTGGCTGTATTTTAGTGTCGATGTAAACGCCAGTACAATAGTGTAGATGTAAAGGGTAGCGGCAATGTAGAGTACAGCGGCTGTATTACATAGTGTGGATGTAAACTGCAACGGCAACGTAGAGTACAGAGGGTATGTGATTAAGAAATGTGATACCGCCAAAGAGGCGTAGTCCATCCATCGTATAGACGAGGAATATTATGTAAAACATGTAATAAATGATGAAACATTTCTTCGTTGTAGATAGCCTGTAAAGTGGGCGTTTAACTGTAAATTTCCACTTTTTACGACAAGGAACATAATCTCGGTCGAAGTTCTGGGACGATCTAGCGCTTATTTAAAAGTCATCCGACAAGAATTCAATATTCATGTAATATTTAACTGAACACGCCAGCGTGTAGTTTTTCTTTATTTATTTAATACGAAAGTACATAGAAATAGACCCGTGTTTTGGCGAAGACTTTCGCCATTTGTCTACATGAGTGACCCCAAAACACCAAGATAGTCTGAGAATAAATTAATTGCAAGCCCTTAGACCGAATGTGTCAGTCTCGTAAGATTTCGAATTAAATTTTTGACCTGATCATCACGGTAGGCCCCGGGAAACATTTTAAAATAGATATAAAATATTCAGTATATTGTAACAGATAAAAATGATATTGATTACTAAGTTAAGACGTTTGTTAAAGCACGTGGGTTTGTATGCACACACGTCTCTGTTGGTAACAGGTATGCACATAGACACACTGCACATTCATTTATTTTAGCCTTTGATAAATTAGTCAGTCAACTATAATGGATAAGTATTTCAGAAACACTGGCTTTAACCGCACAGAAACCAATCAAATACTAAAAAAATTATGCTACATTGATTTATACCGTCAGTAGGGGTCTACCAGCCTACAGATTTGATTCAAGTTGAACTAAACATATCGAACAGCATCGCCTCATTGATTGCATTCTTATAACAAACGGATTATTTGTGTCAGGTTTTGCTAATTTGCAACCTAGTTTCTACGTTTGTAAAGCACGGTGTATAACGAGCGTGTTTTTGTGGTAGGTAAATTTCATACCCACAATAAACTCAACCGGATCCGCGTGGCAGGATTTTAATACGGAAATGTTACAGCGAATACGATCTCCTTTAACTACATGCGAAAGGAAACTAAACTGTACACTTTCCAAATAAGGCTTATATACGCATTCGGTGTAAATCCTACTGCAGTGCGCTCCTATGTACACCTATATGTGTATGGAAAGACCTGCTGGTGTGTTTTATATAAATATCGACAAACTGTGTACAATTGTGATTCAGTTTGTGTTATTCTGCGTCTGGATATTTACAAACAAAAGCGCAAACTAAATAACCATGGATGTCATCGTTCTGGGATGTTTTTATTTAGGCCTATAGTGAGAGGAATATCCATGATCATTTCTAGGAGGCAAGTTTGACGAAAATGTGGAGTCAAACGCCGCAAAAGGATGTCTTTGTGAGTGTTTGTTTTTTCTTTCTGACTATATTTGTTTACATCAAATTTAGAGCTTACCGCATGGTAAGTGTGTAAGTATCGGTTTACTATCGGGCTCGCATTGCCTAGCTGCCTTCCCTATAGTTTAAAAATTACATCATTCAGTTATTTAATTTCTTGTTTAAGTCCTACCGCGATTTTTTCTACTGATATGGATTCGCCAACAACTGTTGTGAAATACCACAAAAACTGATCCTCGCTATGAGACCAGACTACATCAATACAGAGGTTTCTTAATTCTATCAGAGTGTCAGGCCAACCGTATCATACGATCTCGATTTTAAGTCTCATCCCGTCGGAGCGTAGTAGTATTCCGACAGCCCATTACTCCGACAGGTGCACATTCACATAAATGTCTCTGCACATTCGAAGGGTTCTAATTTCCGCAACTAAAATCAAAACGCCAAAAGTACGCAAAATTATCATGTTTCCCTGTGATATGCCTTCCTATAAAATTTTTATTCGCGAAAATAGAAGCACTGTTAAAATTGGTTTTCGGAATAATGGGTTATAGGAGAAATGGACTGTCGGAGAAATGGGTTGTTGGAGAAACGGAATGTCGGAGAAATAGACTGTAGTAATCATAATCTGATCCCTTATTTTTACTTTGTTTGTCGAGATTTCGTCGAATACGGTAGTCAATTTCTTTTTTACGGAAGTCCCATGTATGACCTGGATTTGATTTGAAAGTTGACACGGTGCCTTCCTCTTGCGGGGCGAGCGATCTAGTAAACAACATACATGTATATATATACACGCGTGTATGTATCTAAAACATGTAAATAATATTTGAGTTCATTAAAATCTACACACTGCGAGTATTTATGTTATACTCAATGTTTAAATATTTATTAATTCAAACTTAAATTTAAATTAATAAATATGTAAACTTTTAATATAACATTTATACTGATAACATGTCAAACAATTTTACGATGTCTTCGTAACATTTTTTATATTCTATCGGTTTTTAAAGATATGATCTGTGTGAACTGTTCAATGCATGCTTTTTCGTCTTGTTCTAGTACAAACATAGTATAATGTCGTCCAATACCAGAGTTCTAATGTCGCGTAAAAATATGTTTGTATGCAATGCCGTCCAAATCAGACGTAGGCCTAAAATGTCGCCTTCCAATATGTTCTTGGACAATTCCGTCCAAACGAGACATGCTGTTATGTTTTACTGGGTATGCATTTAATACTGTGCTTATTTACTCCAGAACGTGGAAGCGATTTACATAATTGGTTTCTGGATTGTTCCTTACCACAAGGTCCGAAAAGATGATATCAGTCCAAAATCCTGGTCACCTGATGTCACCGCTTCAAACTCATTCTTGTTTTGTATGCCGATCAAAACTATCCGGCTTCCTTTCACGTGACAGTTTGCTATTCAAAATTGCCAGGTCGTTAGTTTTCTTTTGAATGTTTTGCCTCGGCAAATTTACTCTTTATTTCGGCTTCAGTACAGACACGCATGCGCACACGAGACTGTCTTGAGTACATTGTATTTCCCCTGGACAAACTTGATGAAATTACAGAAACAAAAAGAACAATTTGACATGCAAGCATATAACGCTGTGTGCTGTTTTAATTAGTGATCTTGAAAATCATACAAACATTATTTAAAGCCCGTCATTTTCAGAACAACTGAGCTTCTACACACTATACACATTTCCCAAAAGTTCATAATGAATACTTCGTCACTCAAAAAATCTCAATAAGAAAAACAAGATAAATATATTTTCTAATTGAACACCATCCATTCCTGTGATTTATTGTATCTATTAAAATTTAGGTGTTTGTACTGGTCAGCGTCTGTGTGTCGAATGACCAAAATTCACGCAACATGAAAATCATTCACCGATACGGTGCGGAAATAGCGCCCTCTACATACACTTCGAAAAATCAGGAGAAAACAATATTAATTTAATTCACTTTGTTCAACCAATTAAAATGAAATTATCTTTTATAGCGTCACACGTATAAGCCTATAAGATGGGTATTAGAATGCTTAGGGGATAATTAGTGGATGTTGACAGGAAGTAAATATTTGGGGGATAGCGGTTGTGTAAGCGTTTGGAATCGCCAAAGTAAGTTACATCAACATCCCTTAAAATCACACAGACACAAATACCTACATACACACGTGCACACGCACACTTTCCCGTCGTGACGCAAACAAAAACGAAACGGGGCAACCACTGGGTGCATAATTACATATTTCTGATACTAATCAAAACAGAAACTTATATTCTAAATAAACTTTACCTAAAATAAAGACAAAGTTGTCTTGAATTAAAAATGGGGACTTTGTTACAGAACCTATGATGGCACCCAAATTGTGTACCGGTAGCCCCATGTCGGACTCGAAAGCGTGATGTACTTAGGTAGATTTGTATATAACTTTTGAAATATGCATATTTTGTGTACATAATAAAACCAAACAATCACATGTGTATTCCTTTGAAAAAATTATGATACCGTAATTTTTTTCAGTCAAATCCGGGCTACTGATTTATTTTGACATATGGATCTGAAATTTACAGCGTCAGAAAATGCTGATTTTGTCAAAGTTAGGCGAGATTATTGAGGAACATATATCCCCAGACCCCTAGCTTAAAGTTCTCGTTAAATTAAAAAAATGTACGGCGAGGGAGCATACTCCCAAACCCCGTAGCATTCAGCTTATGTCTGCTAAATTTCCATGATTCGTTTGCGGAGTTGTTCATTCTATCGATGAAAAAGTCTTGGCGAGTATTACCCAGGCACTCCTAGCATAAAGTTTAACCTCTTGTTAAAGTTCCAAAACGTATTGTGCATGTGGGGGCATAGGCTTTATCCGGAACCCTGTCATTTTGTAAATTTTTAATCTACTGGGTGGGGTGTAAATACAAAATTTACAGTTGTCATGTTGTAAATTTTGAATTTAAGCCCCTCTCATACTGCGCCGATTTTGATTCCGATATACTCCGATGTGCACTCGGTGGTTTATCGGACGTACCATCGGCACAATATCGGAGACACTCATAAACTCTCCTTAATACTCCTAACAGTCCTAGAGACTTGGAATGTGTCGGCATGTTATCTTAAAGCGATCGGAAGCGCAAAATTTTTTTTAAACATGTTTAAAAAAAATTTTTATCGGGGATAGTCTTAAATTATCGTAACAAAATCGTTACGAGCTCGGATATGGTCTGAAGAAATTGTAATGTGTCGCAAGTTATCCTAATGAGTCGGAAGAGGTCGGGAATTGTTTACGGTGCCGATTGGATCCGAGTGCTTAAGGCTTCTTACGATTATTTATCCGATAATATCCGACACATTAAGATTTTTCCCGACTTTTTCTTCCGATTTTTGTCGTCGTAGTTAGGAGAATGTCCGATCACTTCCGACACCTCCAACACCTTAGGACTAGCCTTACGACAAAATAAGACAATCACCAAGATCTTCCGATATCTTACGAGTCTTTACGAGCCCTTAAGATCTCTTCCGAGCAATTTTGACCAACATTTCCAACTGCTTACGTCAGATTCCAAATCACGTGGTGTTTTCCCATCAGCAGAAAGTTTTAAAACGTGGGAGATACAGTTTTCTGGCAATTATTGAATTGTTATCACCTTCCGTAACGATGCCACAACACAAAAAAAGAACGTGTCCGTGAGGAAAAAAATCTGTGGAGGAAATTCACTAAATAAATATATATATATGGATATAATATATATATATATATATATATATATATATATATATATATATATATATATATCGTATTAGTGAATTTGGATATATGTACAAACAGATGCATATCGTTATAAACATTGTTCAACTAATCAATTTTCAGTTACCTGCCGTTCGCACCGATGTCCGCGTAGATGAACTTGTAATCCGAGTCCACCAAGGCCATCAGGACTATGGAAAAGAAGTGTTTGTAGTTGTAACTGCCACTCTTCCTGGGACATCGGACAGCAACGTGCTTACCGTCCAGCGCCCCGACACAATTGTGATAGTTCCATCGCTGGGAAAACCCCTCCGCCACCTGCAACCAACCCTCCGGCGTCGTCGGACAGTGAAAGTAGTCCTTTTCGAGCACTTGGTACAGGGTCATGCACGTTTGTGGAATCAGTAGGGAAATGGTGTTGTTTGCTACACGGAAGTTATACTCTAAGGACTTGTACGAGTCGCCTACAAAATAAAACTTGTATATTTAAATACAAATATTAATATTAATATAACACAAGACATTGATTTCATTGACCACGCATTTTCACAAACAATATTCTATATAATCCTGTAAATTCTTAATAAAACATACCAGTTGCGAGGTAGCGCAGCGTAATCGCAATCCGCAGATCAGGTTCCAGCGGAGCTTTGAAGTTAGTAAACTGCCTGGCGATTCGTGGTCCAACCTTATCCACGAGCTCCTGAAACAATTCTGCTCCAACCCGCTGGAAATTCTGGAACCCACCCTTGTCCTCCCTCAACAACTCATGCATCGGGTTCTCGTATTGACCAAAGACGGGTCTTCTCAGCAACCAGAGCCGCGATCCACAGGAGCGCTGCTGACGGCGCTTCTCAGCGTTCTATTCCTTACGCTCAATCCTGCAGGCTAGCAGCCTGAAAGCCTCGCCATATGCAGCCAACTCATCCACATCCAGCTCCTCCAGAACTTGTTCCTCCTCCATGGCACCTGATCCCACCTCTTGGTTTCCAGAGGACCGTGTTTGTCCATTTCTACCGGATTTGTATCTATGTCCTGGACATTCTATTGGTTTATACTTTGGTATCTGGATTTTTTTTTTTATTCCATTAGGCCTACTTCCATAACAAATCCAATTTCGTTTTTAAAGAAAAACAAGCAAACTTATTGGGGGAAAACGCCTTTGGAGGTAACACAAAGACATAAATCAAGTTTAAAAAATGCCAACTTCCGGTAGAATCGGCAAAAAGTCGGAAAAATCGAAAAGACAACAATCGGAAATACTCCTTTTTCATCTTAGTATGTCGCAACACATTTGGTTCTCGAGAGAAAATCGTACGTACTCGGCCAATTTTTAGTCGGACGTGCTCGGGACTTATCGGAACACTTTATCGGCGCAGTATGAGAGGGGCTTTACACCACACCCAGTAAATTCAAAATTAACAACATGACAACCCCCTAAAAAACGGGGAGCATACCCTAAGCCAAATGTGATAATCTTTTTTTAACTTGATTCATCGCAGTGGAAATTTCAAGAAACTATCTTGAATTTTCACATAATTATTGTGAATTTTCAACTTAATATCTGAAAATTTCAAGAAACTATCATTAACCTTTGTTTGAAATGTATAATAAATGTGATATACATGTATAAGCGGGTGAACAGACATATCAGATCAGTACATATCAAACTTATATCGTTCTATCCTGAGACGATTATGACATGTTATTTAAGCTAAGGGCAACAAAGTACTGAATATTTGGTGAGTATACTATTTGGCCTCCATGGTCGAGTGGTTAGGGCATCGCATGAAGTCTCTCATGGCGTAAAGCACTATTCAAAATAAAACCAAATCTTTTTTTATCATTTATTTTAAAATTGATCAAAGAGTTTGAAATTAGGTCTAGCTTCCCAATTCCCCGACGTCACGGCAAAACTAGGTCGAACTTTTTTTGTGTGTGTGGTAAAATCAGGCACAAAAAAATCGGGGCAGAAAGTTCGGCCTAGGCGAAAACGTGAAATACATTTGACGCGGCACTGTAGTATCGCGTCTGGGTGTTGAAAAATGTCTCTACGGGGTTCCAAATTTCATACATAACATCAGCGTCGGAAGCAAATTGAAACCAACTTAAAACACATACACACGCCAGAAACGTCTGGGGGCTAAGCCCCAATTTTTAACACCTATTACTATCTTTGCAAAAAAGTGGGGGGGGGGGCTAAGCCCCCCTAGCTCCCCCCGGTTCCGACGCCTATGCATAATTTTCTGAAAAGGTGCGTGCAGCCTTATCCTCTATCGAAATATTGCCTCACAATAAATCCAATAATTAGAAACATGCTCAGTTAGAAAGCCTAGCATGTTGTATATATTTATTACATAATCATGAGGCTTTTTATCGGCAAAAATATTTTCATAAAAAATGCCAACCCCACTTTTGGTTTGTTTCATACGCCGCTGTGATAGCGATATATAGTATGATTAATCAGCGATATATAAAGCTAATAGGGATTGGTGACTCGCGCTTCTTCTGTTATGAGCGGATGTCTCCTTTTGATATGCAAATGAGTGACCCAGTTTAAATCGACACTCACCGCGCAGGCGCAAACCAGTTAGTAACACGCAAACAGTGAGAATGGACGTAATCGAGACAAATCTCTTATACAGAGTTGTCGGTCGTCCAGCAAGGACGGACAACTAGATTGATCGTATGTGTATCGTGAAAATGTTAGTCGGTAATTTGAGAGCAAGGAAAGATTTACTACTTTAAATCATTCAATGTTTCACAAATCACGAGTTTGAAAAAAATAACCGAATAAGGTACCATTTTAACACCTCAAAATAAATGAAAAGTATTAGAAATTAACTCAGAAATGTGTCAGCAAATTTTAGTTTTTAGATTCTTGATCTGCTAAAGTAAATACTAGTCTAGAATCAAAATCTTTTTGATAATTACGCAATCCCCTCTCAATTTTATTACATTAACAAATAAAAAGAATTTTCAAACTGAACATTAAAAGATGTAATGTATAACATATATGAGATTTAAATCGACAAAATATCTTGTTTTTACGTTTGTGAATAATTTCAATTCTATCAGGAACATGTCGTAATCACACAGCACTAAGGTGTGAAAATACATGGCACCTACATTTATTTAAATATCAAGGGGATTAGCTTTATATGTTCTGATAAAAGCGATGGTATATGGTATTTGCAGTAAACATTGACAAAGGACTCTCGTTTTGGGTGTTGAACTCCCGCAGAGTAATAATACTGCAGATCACTTCCTGAGTTAAGCATGTAGCCTTGTAGGTGTAATAAACAATCTTTCGAATATTTTTGCCCTCCATCCCTTTTAAACCACCACTCAGATACTTATAAAATCAGAATAAATATGTTTTATATTTATTAACTTCTGAATATATTTTATTAACAATTTCTAAAAACTCAAATTTCCACATTCCTTACACATGATTAAAAAATAAACATTTGAGTGGGGCGCAAAAGAAGGTATTTCTGAAATATGTTAATTTAGCACATTATATAATAATTAAATAATTCTATGCAAGCAATAAAATTCCCACTTTACAATAAGTCTACACAGGTAAGTATCTTTGGTAAATAATTTCCAAACATGCAGGAAGAAAATGAAATTGAGAATTTAAATAGATCTATTAGACAATTAGAGATTAATTGATTTCATTTAAATTTGGGGGAAATAAGTTGATATTGGAAATATTTAAACAATTCAGACAGTTGAAAAATGAAAATACTTAAGCTTATATCTGAAATGAAATCATTGTAACTTTGGTATGATGTTTATAATATTTATACATATTTCTACACTGTTTTAAACAACAATTATTGTCATTTTGACAGAATAACAAAAAATTTGATTATCCTGGGTTCTTAATTTTAAAATATGAAAAAGTATGGACATTATTGTACAAGTGAAGATCCTGATAGGTTTTTCCAAGTATAAATCTGTGTTTGTTTGGTTGAATTTGATTCATTACAATAAAATTAAATTTTTTTATTTGTGGATTAATTGCATGATACTGAATAGTAAGAATTATTCTTGCATCAACATGTCAGATTTTTGCTGTTTGCAAATGATGAACATGTACAGTATTAGGACATAAATGAGTTCGCAAAGATGAATTTCACTATATAATCTTAGTAATCCTGCATTTGTGTGATTTGTCTTCCAAATTTGGTAGATACCCAAAATTAATGAAAATCAATAAATGACACATACATGTATAACCCTTGAAGTGTGGGCCTAATTTTGATATTTCCGTTTGTTTACATCCATGAATTACTTAAAAATACATTACTTAACCATTAATAAACTTCAAAATGAAGTCACTAGAATTTTACTCACATGAAAATTAGTGTATTCCATCCTGAAATAAAACACAGATTGTAATGGGATTTCTAACACATAAGAACCAAACCCTCACCTTCATGTGAATAAATTTTCTTTATTTAAATTGGAAAAGCAATGAATTCTAGTGGAAAAAAACATGAATTTACTAAGAATATATAGAGAAAATAAATTTTGAAAACTTATTTGGTATTATTTTTTTCTTGTCTGCTAATAAAGGTATAACTATGTGCAGAGCTTGGATGAAAGAAACATGTTTGCATACTGAAATCCTGTTGAGTAACACTGCACTTTAAAAAGTGACCTCTTGGAAGAACACACACATGAAATAAAAAACAATTTATCAATTTCTTGGATTTTATTTCATTTAAGATACATGAAGTTCTGCAATGAATTGCATACATGTAGTTCCACAATATTGTTACATAGTCACTGTAACTCAACAATTCATCACTGCCATCCAGTTATCCTTCTATAACTCTTTCCCCTTGTCCAAGATAATTATAATGTATCTGTAAATAAGCCAGTGCATGTACATGTAACTGAACATCAAGATACATAAATCTGTAATCACTTTCACTCACAATCATATTTATTATTTTGTCATCTGTATCTTATGGGACACATGTCTCATCATTTTATTGTTATTTGTCACACTGCAAAATTTGTCTTCATTAAACACTTCTAATCTCCCTTTTCCAAGCCAAACAAAATTAAGTCTTCCTTTCTTGAGCATCCTGTTAAGAGAAAAATGCATGTCAGTAAATAAACTCTAAGGATTGTCCGTGACATTATACAATGATATATAAACATTATATAATAATATTCTTTATTGTTAATCCATAAATATGTTATCCTTTGAATATAGTGATGTTTTCAAATGATGTACCGATTTTCTCAAATTGAAAAAAAAAAACCCACAAATACACCGAGTGTACATGTACATGTATTTCAATGACAATTTTAAATAAAGAGAATTTATTGAATTTACATGTCGGGTTTCTATTCATTTTTAAACTTTATGTATCATCACATTTATTCCCTAATCGCATTAAACTGTTATTCTCAATTATAACTAAACATTAAAAAAAATAGTTTTTAGGCCAACCTTTCTACAACTGTATAAAAATATAACATTGCAGCCAACTCTGCCATTTTCAGTCTTATTTAATTTTTCTGTTAATCCCTTTAAGGCTTAAACCCTGTAAACTGCTTAGCTGTATTAGCTTTATATATCGCTGGATAAATTAACCCCTTAACACAATAAAAATCTAAGTTTACTTTTTACCAAAAGTGGCTACTAAAACCGAGAATAGGTGTTAGATCTATCATTTCTATCTCAGCTGGCTCTAAAGGCGCATGATATCAACATTATCATCATAAATCAGTTTAAATAAATATCAGTCTAAACGTGTGCAACAGTTTCATCGTATACACGTGTTTAACCTTCATTCAATAAATTATGCCTACTGAAAGATTTTTAAATCTTAAGCTTAGTTGAACATGGAAAATACCTAGAAATATCGTTGTGGCAGTAGTAAGAATAAAATAAGGACATCTTCAGGCGTTAGTACGCATACAATGAACCCCATAATCTTCCACCGGACCAAAGAAAGTATAGGCCTACTAAGATTTATTTTTAGTTTGCGATCTATTAATAGGAGAAATCACGTGACAGCGGACTACTATCGAAGAAATGGCGGTGTTGTTACGAGATTAACAAAGTTGTGAACATTCAAAGTAGTTGTTATTGTTTATTCCCGTGGCTATGTAGGGACATGAAAAACCATCGTCAATCATTTTGCTAAGTATCGCTGTGAAGAGAGGAAATGTCAGTTGAAAATGTCGAAGCTGAAGCACGGCCTTTGATTTTCGTACCTGGGCCTGGGGACCAAAGCGACTCTCTCGGTCATGTTTCCGATTTCTCTCGCGGGCACGAAAGTCATGTCCGACTTAGTTCAACTTACCGACCTTCATCATTTTACTTACGATCTTTTTCTGTTCTCAGCGAAGAAGATTCTGATTTCGAAGATCTACCAGATTTCGCTCTCGATATCCCAGATGGAGACGTGGAATTGTTCCAGTCTTCTGATGATCACAGAACAGGTAAGTCTTCATAACTTATCATTGGCGGATCCAGTAGTTTTCAGTTTGATAATGTTCCCCCTTTGCACAAGGTTATCAATAGCATATATTCTCTATTTTTAATATTATTATTTAGAAATTACATTTGAGAATTTATTTTGTGATAGATAAAACATAACATATGAAGAGGGAAAAAATAAACAGGGGCGGATTCAGTCACAGGGTGTGTGGGAGGTGTGCAGTAAGTATTTTTGGCACTTGTTTGAAAGTGCTTTTGGCATTTTTACTACACTCTAGGTGTCTGTGGCATAGGAACATCTAGGCCAAACTTTCTGACCAAAGGTTTTACCAACAACAACAAAATCGCTTAAAGTCGGGGTAGAAAGTTAGGCCTAAGGAAGATCGTTTGGGGGTGGTTACAATCATTGTTTCTATATAGGCCTACATCATCAGTGGACACTGACATTTGAAATAATTTGCTAACATGTTGATGATATAAGAAGTTGCTTGTATGTATAAAATGTATACACTTACATGTAATGATGTATGGGTGTTTTTGGCAGTTACATGTAATGATGTATGGGTGTTTTTGGCAGTTACATGTAATGATGTATATCAAATAAATAAGTGACATGAAGTTCCAGTTTTGAACCGTAGCAAGAACGAAAATAGACTCATCCTTGTGTTCACTATCTTGTTGTAATTGTGTACATGCTCAACTCTAGGTCTTTCCCCATCTCAATGTGCTTTACGAAGGGCTCAACCATACATGTGCGATGATGTAGGTTGGGAGATTTTTTTATTGTGATTGACAGTGAGAAGTTCATCTTGCCGACGTGTGCCTCTGTTGGCATAGAATAATAATATATATTGTGGGAATTTGGGGGCATTGGCTTAAATTTATTGATTTTAGCATTAAAATACTTACTTTCAATTGATTTCAAAAGGATTTACTTTTTCTGACCCACGAATACACAGAATCTTAACTTCAATAGAAGCTTAGATGATGGTTTGTTTACGGAAATTGCGTAATTTGTAGAGCACGCACAATTACAACAGGCAGCTGTTGATGTATGTTTGAAGACTTGTTTGGAATTTAACTACTTTGACACCCATCCTCTCGGCTTTGACAGATTACATACAGTGTGTTTACAAAAGAGAAAAATATCTACCCCAGGCCTTTTCCCATAGTTTTCATGGGGTCGATATTCAGCCCCATTCCCAATTGCAAAATCAATGGGTTTTTACCTAAATTGATAAAAAAAATTCACAACTTGGTGAACAAGACCATTACTGCAATAGAAAATGGTTTATTGCAGGGAAATCTATGTGAAATACATATTTCCTTAACGTTTATACATGTATATACATGTGTGCTAACTACTTTTCCCAATTTGATACAAATTCACATTAAAATCCCCAGTTGCATTTTTGTCAGAAAAAGGCCTGTGCCCTGTTAGGACTTGAACCCTGGACAACCTGCTTTAAACTTTCAGCTCAAGAGAAAACTCTACTATATCAACTAATCAAGGTACATGTATCAGAGAAACAACAAACAGATAATATATATTTAACTCATCAACACCTGGAATCAATGGACCCTTCTGTAAATCAATCACTTAGAAGAGTCTAATTATGTCTTTAGGGGTGAATGAGTTAAGGTTGGAGATACATATAATATAACATCAAACAATTCTTTTATATTGCCTTGCCTACACAAGTAACAGAACATTTCTGAAACTTCATCCAAATTTTTCCTAGTCTCAGCCTCCTACATTTGTATATCATCTTTCACTTAAGTGCAGAGTTTTTGAAATTCCCGGGTCTTACCAGAAAAACTGGTACATTTTACAAAAGTCTGGTGAAATATATCTGATAACTGGTCCAAATGACCAGTAATTTTCCATTTATTTTCAATTATGTATATATATATAGCCCAGTAAAAAAATTTCTTTGACCAGTGAAATTCCTTTGTTCATTGGTCTGGTTGCCCAGTATATTTTTTTCAAAATGTCAAGTGATACTTGAAAGTTTTAATCTCCTATTGCCTGATGTACATATTCACCTTTCAGATTAAATCAGCATTTTGTACAGAACTTTGGTGTTTTTTTTTTTTTAATAGTGGTCCCACTGACATTGTATATACGTTTTTGAATCATGAACAGATATTTGAGAAAATATTTTATATTAAATAAACTGAAAAAAAAAATTGCCTACTTTTGAAGTTTGACAACATTTACATGTATGGTACATTTTGTATTGTAAACTTGCTCAAATTTTATTTTCCTGAAAATTCAAGAATAAAGCTGAAAAATATTTTGGTATTGATCGTGATATACATGTACATGTATATCTCCTTCAAATGCAAGTCTAAGCAAGATAAATTGACACATGTTAACAAGCACAGACAGTCTAAATTAACTCATAATAGTGGTGACAGGCACACACAGAAGTACAGAAATGTATGAGCTACAGTAGTTATGCATGGAAACAGAGCAAGGTGTGTGTTAAATGTTTTACCTATGCACCCCTTATATTAGGAAAATAGACCATATAAGGCATGTTGTTTTTGTTTTTGACCGAACCTCTAATGCAACTTGATTTTAGTAGACCTGCACTGATTAAATATGAAAAATGGAAACTGTCAGCACAGTTGTTGAGATTGCTTAAATACTCAAGTCATTAATTTCCTGCCCACGTCTACATTTTTATATGTATAGTATATGACATAAAATGTTGCATGTCTGAAGCACTTGTGTTTAGTTCTGTGGATTGGAAAGTTTACAGCATGTGCTGTATATGTACATGTACATAGTAACTGGTCTTTCACCAAGCACTTGTTTATAAACAATTGCAGACTTGCCAACCTTGAAAAATTTTCATGGGGGAGATTTTTAGCTCACCTGAGCCGAAGGTTAAACTTTTCATTTTTTCGACGTCTTCTCTGAACTTATGAAGGGATTTTGCCTAAAATTGACAGGCAGCAAGTGCTTAAGGTCCTTTACCAAGTTTCTAGTTTTCAGCCAGATTTGCCCAGGAGTGGATCCAGGGTAGGACAGAATAGGTCCCAAATGGTATTCTTTTAAAAATCTTCTTCTCCAAAATCACTGCATGAATTGAAAAATGGATTTTTTCTGAGTAATCTACATGGATGTATGATAAGTTTGTATTTTTCATAGAAATTGGAATATTAATTTTTGAGGCATTTTTGAGGTGTTTTCAGATTTTGTCATTTTCATTCATTTTTGCATGTTTCCCCAATTATCTCCCCTTGCATTCGCAATGATGCATTAATGTGTTTTACTTGTATTTAGTTGAAGAAATGTTTCTGTGCAAGAATTTTGCTGATATTTAATCTCTAGAATTTTTTTTATGAATTTCTTAAAACAGCAATATCTACAATGTTTGTTTTTTGGGCAGATCAGTCTACATGTACATATTTTCTTGGTCTTCTTTCCACATTTGTAATGGTTCTCAGGTGAGCAATTGGGGCCCTCTTGGGCCTCTTGTCCAGTATCTAAATTTTAGTAAGAATTAATATGAAAATTTAAATTTTTCATGGAGGAGGTATGCATTTTTCTTGAAGAAATTATCAAAATTTTGCATAAAAAAATAGGGAGTCTCCCTATTTATGGGGGAGAGACTTGGAAAGTATGTTATTGATCTTCATCCAAACACTTATTACATGTGTGTTTTTACAATGAACATTTGCTATCACATATATCTACACATAAATTGATAATATAATTGAGCTGGCCTGGCTCAGTCAGTAGTACGCTCGATTCTTGATCGTGAGGTCGTGTCACAGAAGGTGTGGCACATACATATGTATAAGAACTATCGCTGCATTGGTGTCAGTCAAAAGCACAGGTCAAAATTTGAGGGAACTTCACAAAAAGCTGGTGACATCTCTATATGAATGAAAAATTCTTATTGGAATGTAAAACAGTTACAACAACAACAAAATACCACCTTAAAAATAATTAAAATGGCAGAAGTGATGAATTTTGCTGTGTCTTGACAAGGAAATGATTAAACTGAGGCTGAAATATTGAATGAAAACATCGCAAATCTTTCTAAAGTTAATGCGCTTCTGGCAACTTTCAATACTACATGTAAATGCAGGTTCTTGGTCTACTACTGAGATGTCTTGGCAAATTGACAGTTGGGGTAAACAAAATTATTTTTTTAAATGTAAATATACATGTAGCCAATTAATGCTTTTCCAAATATTGTTTTGGCTTATAAAAATTAGAAAGTTGTACATGGTATTGTTAAATTTTTTAGTGATACATGCATTTTATTTTCCCTTTATAAGGACTACATAACAACATTCTGCAAAGCATTAACACAGGTAGCTAAAAATAGAATATTAAGACATAAAGTGATAGTCAAATCCATATAAGCTGGCAGAATGGAGTCTTGTGAACCTTTTGTTGACCTGGACAAGTTTAAATTTTAGGTAATATAGCATAAAAAGTCATCATTCCTACTTGTCACCAAACCTGCAGATATCCATTGAAGAATAAAATGTTTTTCCTGTGAAGTTTGTCATAACTGAAAAGTTTGTTAGAATTATCTATATGATTATCAGAAAGTTTACTTCGCCCCACCCAGTAAAATCCGCCAATGCATGTACATACATACAATGTACATTGGATCTATATGGACATGAAAGTGCATGTGCTTTTAAAAAATGCTTTTGATGTCACTGACACTGATGAAAATTGTTGGCCATATATCCAACCTATGCCAATGGCATTCTACAGTCTACATCACACTACATGTAACCAGTGGTGGGGTGGATTCAGTCTTGTAACCCCTTTCTTTACCTGGATGAATTAAAATATTTAGTAAAACATTAATATTACACTGCCAAGAGTAATCATTCCTACTGGTACTTTTTGTCTTACATATGGTTATCTAGTTGGTAATAAAACACTTAGCCTGTTAAGTGAGTAGAATCAACTTTATGGTAATCTAAAGGTTAGTCTACCCCGCTAAATTATGTGCATTGGATGATACATGTACATAGACATGTAGCACGAAATCCTTATTTTGCGACTGTGATCCTTCTTGCCATTTACATGTATGTAAACGTGTCTGCTTTCAATCTAGTAGCAGGGGCCCACTTGGCCAAGCCATTAGAGCATCAGGGTATGAACCGTGGAATCGCTCACTTCTGGTCAGGACTCAGGGCAGGTTTGAGCCTCACTGGAACCTAAGTTTGCCAGTTTACTTGTGGAAGGCCGGTGGTCTCTTCCTGGGTATATTGTAACCTCCACGATTAAAAACTGGCCACCACCGGATATGGTAACTGAAGACTTATTGAGTGTGGTGTAAAACACAATATAATATACAATAGTTTGCCACTGGTTACAATCCCTGAGATGTTCTCTGATTTTGTCTTCAGTGTACAACTTCAAGGCAGTAAGTGTTGTGTATATACACATGTAGGTTAGTTCAGCTCTCAAATGATGTGTGCACTTAGATGAACCCTGTATCTGACATCACAATCAGTGGTATTACCATAAGTAAACACAGAAGTCCAGGAATGACCCTTTGATGTTCTGTAATGTTTCCTTGGTGCATTAAGGTCACACCAGAACAACCAAAACATATGATAATTGGCATTGCTTACAGTGTATTGATAACAAGATGAAGTTCTGATTTACATGTGGGCCAACTAGACATGAAATATATTTTCGAGGCTGAAATAAAGGATAGATTTGGTTTATCATGATGTGTCTGAAAGGCCTAAAAAACTACTGTCTGCACTTAATGTTTAGGTCCGTACATCTTGGAAAACCCATGATTCTGGGGTATCATTAATTTTTTAATGTTCTGTACAAACCAAATACAATATGTACAATGTTATGACCTATCCCTCATACCCCACATTTCCCAAATTTCTTATGAACACACATGACACATAGTATTTCTTCATCAGTATATATTTTCCCATGATAAATCTGTATTTTGGTTAATTCAGTAAAATAAAATTTATGTATAATCAGTGTCCAGAAATAATACACATACCATCACTGAATGTAAAAAGTCTAAGTTCATTTTACTCTTTTTACAGATTTTGCTCCATTAAACACACATTTCTATATTTGTTTGTGTATTATTTTTAGTACATGTACATGTTATATATGTTTGTTTGCTTTGACTTGATTTAACAGCTATGTGACTTCTTAAAAGTCCTTGCCACTCGTCTCTGTGAGGCAGAGAGAGATGTGTATTGTGTTTTATGTCCTTGAGTGGTATGTATTTCCAATGACTTTTTAAGTGTCTCTACACTTGTACATGTCTGACAAAGGTAATCAAACTGTACATCCTAGGTCATTTAACCTCCAACTATTTCATCTCTAAAAATCTGGAACTAATGGGGATCAAACCAGGAACCTTCATGTTTAAGTTCTTGTGCTCTACCAACTGGGCAATTAAAAGATGTAGGGAATCTGGCTTCATCCAAAATCCAATTTGTTATTACTGTACGTGTCGATATACAAGTATAAAGATAAATATAAGACACATGTTGGTTAAAGTTAAAGGGTTGCTTATAATTACATGTATATGTATGTTGTAAGTAGGTTTATACATCTTATAGATATTCTATTATACCTAGGTTTGGATAAACATTCTCAAGTTCAAGGCGACTGATTATGTTCAATATTATAGGAAGTGATGTCATATTTGTACATGTATACTATACATGTATGTACTCATGTGTATCAGTTTGTATTTGTAGTTTTGCACCTAGATGGAAGTTCAGTGATATACCATCAAATTTTGTGTAACTGTTTATAAATGGTCCAGTATATTAGGTTTTTATCATGTCAATTAAAATTCCATTTGTATATGATTTGCCTGAAGCTGGCTTTGTATATGTTCAGAGAGAGGACAAAATCATTAGACACTGTCAATTTTTACTATAATTATATTTCATATACATGTATAACCACAAGAAAATATTGCAATGCCATTTCTGATCACAATTCAGGTTGGTATTAAAAATATCCCTTTACCTGACCCATGATTTTGAAGATGGGTAGATAGGTACGTAGGCTTTTTCTTTTTCTTTGCACCAAATAGACATAATATAATGATATTTTTTACACACACACACACACACACACACACACACACACACACACACACACACACACACACACACACACACACATATATATATATATATATATATATATATATACATATACATATCTACAGGTGACTCTCGAAGTCCACAGGACCACTGTAAAACTTTGAGGTTTCAAAAGTTCAAGTTTTTGAGAGTTTGAACCGATGTAGGTTCTTATACTATACAGAATAAGGGATGCTTGTTTTTGTAATTCACATGAAAATAAACAGTCTCCCTACCTAGTTTTCAAACATGAAGACATGTAAGTATGTTATCTTTATTATGCATCAGAGCCGATTAGGATAATAATGGTTGTCGACATATCTATGAGGTATAAAATGTTAGAATAACCTATTGTACAGTACCCCTTGATGTAAAAGTTAAATGACAACTTGCTGGTTATATCTACACATGTACACAAAATCGTAATCTATGACACGTGTTTAGTTGAAAGTTCTTCTGTTTTGATTGATCTTGATTAATTAACAATCCTGTCAGTTACTACTGGATTTGGTCAGAACGTACTTGTCATCCGGTTATCAAAACACCTTTTGTTTAATCTGCCAGGGATAGGTCCCAGTGTCATTCTCGCTAACGCATTGACTGTTTATATATTCATGATAATTACTCAAACTTTGAGGTTTTGAGAGTGAAATATAAAAGAATATACAAATCGGGACTTCGAAATGACTTTGAGGTTTCTAGAACTTCGAAGTTTTGACATTCGAGAGATCAAGAGTAATTTTACTTAATTTATGAAAGGAAAAAAAATCGGGACCTGTAAGAAACTTGGAGGTTTCGAGAATTTGGAGGTTCAACCCATCGAGAGTCAACTGTGTGTATATACATGTATATATAGTATAATACTACATCCTCCCATGTGAAATCATTTGAATACTAGTACATGTATGAGAGGATTCTGTTGTGTACGGCAATAATACTACATCCTCCCGTATGGAATTATTTGAATACTAGTACATGTATGAGAGAATTCTGTTGTGTACAGCAATAATACTACATCCTCCTGTGTGGAATCATTTGAATACTAGTACATGTATGAGTCTCGAGGATTCTGTTGTGTAACAGCAGATTTTCTTACGGTAACTGTTATAAAAGTTAAGGGGCATTACCTGTGTTTTTTTTAAATTTTGGTTTTCCTTTCTTACCACTTAGAAGTAGTAACAATAAAGAATTATACATGCACATAGCCATTATATAAAAATTCTTATATTTCTATATATTTTGTGAAAATTGCCTCTTGAGAGACTCAGATTTGGTACTTTTTCAATTGCAATTGGTTGAATTCAAACTTTATATTTGTATATGAATACCACATTGGACCTGACCTTATTTTCACAAAATATATAGCAAAATAAGATTTTTTATGCCTGTGTATAGCTCTTATTTGTTATTGTTCATCAAGTACAAATATTAAAAGTAGAAAAAAATCAGAATGTGCCTGCTAGGGGGAGGGGTCAGGGAAATGTTTGAATTTTAGATGTAAAGAAATGGACTTTCCTGCATTTTTATATGAAAATCAGTGTCCTGATATACAAGTTTTGATTAACAGCTTGGTCGTTATGTTGTATGTTCTTTATCTACCATAGTTGGTAGTGGGCTCGACTCTTGATCATGAGGTCTTGAGTTTGAGTCCAGCCAGCGGTAGATCAGATTCCAGTCCTTCAAATGAAACAGTAAAAACCGAGGTCCCGTGTCACAGTAGATGTCGGCACATTAAAGAACCCTCACTGCTCAATGGCTGTAAATGCCAAGCATAGGCCAAAATTTGAAGCCCTTCACTAGCATTTGATGACATCTCCATATGAATGAAAGATTCTTGAGCAGGACGTTAAACAACAATACAACCAACTAACATGTAGTTTTGTTGTATGTTGCCAGTTACGAATGGTTTAGGAGGAAACATGGTTTCATTGTACCCAGGAGTATACCACTAGCATTCTGCTAGTAAACTTGAAAACTACATGTACCTCACATAATTAGCATTTTTAGGGCCCTTCAAGACTAAACCAGCACTGGCAAGAGATGAGAGATGTCTAATGGGGCTGGCACCATAAAACTTGAGAATAACTTTCAGTCTAATAACTTTCCTCAACTTTGGCTTATCCTGAAGTCTGATTGGCTCAGCAGGCCAAGTTGCAAATTTTCTCAGACTTGAGTTATTTCTAAAGTTTTATAGTGCCAGGCTCTGGGCCCATGGCCATGTGCTAAAAACTTAAGAATATACTTATAACTTGGTGTACTCATGATCAGCCAATCAAATGTCAGGATAACCTAAACTGGCTTAAGATTCTCAGACTTGAGAGTAAAAATCAAGGTTCGGGCAACTGGCCATGAGTTGTGCTTGAGAGCACAATGTTCTAATCATAGGACTATGGTAATCAATGTCTAATCTATGTTAACTCATACACCCTAAAGACACAATTTGTCTGTCTATGTCATTGATTTTCAGTAGAGTCCATTATTTTCATGGCTAGATGGAATAAGATATCCACACAAAATTGATTATTTATGCAGTCAACATATTTAGATGTAAAACATTCTGAGGTGCATTTGAACTCATACAATCAGACACCTTGACCTCAGGCTGCATTTACCTTGTTACCTTGAAAGTCATGGCGATTAATTGTAATAGCTTACAGTAACCTGCTAAATACATACATCAGGTGGAAATAACTTGAAATGTTTTGGTGAGGTCAGCACTATTCATACCGATATTATTCAGTCATGTTTTGGTTTTAATGTATGCATATTCAGTCTACAGATTGATCTGGCTTACCTGTTGATTAGATTGCTGTTTAAATCGGAATTCAGGAATCAATAAATCATTCTGACGTTTGGGTGACAAATAAATATTCATGGCACACTAGTGAGCACCATTTTATTTATCTGTCACCTAAACAGCATCCATATTGACAATAAATGCACTCTGACAAACTTTCATTCATTAAATAAACACTTCTTTTGTTACTCTACCAAAGTGCCAATGTTTTATTTATTATCCAGTCAGTCTTGCTACTGTAGTTTAAAAGTTTGTTACTTTCCTAGTTTAGGTTGTTACATACATACATGTGTATTTTTTTTAAGAGGAGATGGAGGTTAACATTATTGCCCATTATTACCTTTGGTATACTGTGTATATGGCATGTATAGGTATTCTCATTATAAATATTACCTTTGATATACTGTGTAAATGGCATGTATAGGTATTCTCATTATAAATATTACCTTTGGTATACATGTGCTGTGTACATGTATATGACATGTATAGGTATTCTCATTATAAATATTACCTTTGATATACTGTGTAAATGGCATGTATAGGTATTCTCATTATAAATATTACCTTTGGTATACATGTGCTGTGTATATGGCATGTATAGGTATTCTCATTATAAATATTACCTTTGGTATACTGTGTATATGACATGTATAGGTATTCTTATTATAAATATTACCTTTGGTATACTGTGTATATGACATGTATAGGTATTGTTATCATAAATATTACCTTTGGTATACTGTGTATATGGCATGTATAGGTATTCTCATTATAAATATTACCTTTGGTATACTGTGTATATGACATGTATAGATATTCTTATCATAAATATTACCTTTGGTATACTGTGTATATGGCATGTATAGGTATTCTCATCATAAATATTACCTTTGGTATACATGTGCTGTGTATATGACATGTATAGGTATTCTCATTATAATATTACCTTTGATATACTGTGTAAATGGCATGTATAGGTATTCTCATCATAAATATTACCTTTGGTATACATGTGCTGTGTATATGACATGTATAGGTATTCTCATTATAAATATTACCTTTGATATACATGTGCTGTGTATATGACATGTATAGGTATTCTCATTATAAATATGACCTTTGATATACATGTGCTGTGTATATGACATGTATAGGTATTCTCATTATAAATATGACCTTTGATATACATGTGCTGTGTATATGACATGTATAGGTATTCTCATTATAAATATGACCTTTGATATACATGTGCTGTGTATATGACATGTATAGGTATTCTCATTATAAATATTACCTTTGATATACTGTGTAAATGGCATGTATAGGTATTCTCATCATAAATATTACCTTTGGTATACATGTGCTGTGTATATGACATGTATAGGTATTCTCATTATAAATATTACCTTTGATATACATGTGCTGTGTATATGACATGTATAGGTATTCTCATTATAAATATGACCTTTGATATACATGTGCTGTGTATATGGCATGTATAGGTATTCTCATTATAAATATTACCTTTGATATACTGTGTATATGGGTTGTATAGGTATTCTCATTATAAATATTACCTTTGATATACTGTGTAAATAACACCTGGCGGAATCCTTGTGTTACTTGAGTCTAGATTTAGTTTTTTCAGATATATTAATTTTGCCAGTACATTGAAGTAGGAATAAATCAATATTAACATATTTACCTAGTTTATTTTTCTATTTTGATTAGTAATCCATGGTTACACACATTTCAAACATCCTTTAAGTAAAATTTACTATGTGCCTTTAAGGTAAGGCAATAAATCACAATTGTCTAGACAAAATGTCTTTGTTTTGTTCATGGCTTCCAGAGAGAGAGAGAGAGAGAGAGAAAGAGAGAGTGAGAGAGGTTCTAATTATAGAATGCAATTGTTACATATAATTTGGCAATGATCTGCATCACTTTTGAATCACTTAATGAGGTTTACCTTAGAGATGGATGGAGAGATGAGAGGTCAAGAAAAGAGGGTGAGAAAGAGAGATGTTTTAATTATAGAATGCATTTGTTAGTTTGTTAGATCTGCATTATTTTTTAATCATTGAGAGATGTGTGCCTTAGCAATAGAGAGATAGATAGAAAGGTGTTCTACATGCAGAATGCATTTGTCAGTTCAACAATGATCTATCACTTTTGAATCATTAAATGGGGTGTGCATGTTTGTGAAAGAGAGAGAGACAGAGAAAGATTGAGAGAGAGACAGAAAGACAGAGACAGAAAGAGATGTTTTACTGTATACATGTAGTTGTAGAATTTCACTTTTTTATGAAAGGAACTTATTCAATGGTTTTAAATTTCATGCAAGACATTTCCATGAAGTGTGATAGGAATTGAAGTAAAGCTGATAAAATTTTGTCATCTGTGCATACAATGTCCAGTTATATATGAATAAATTTTGATTTTGATAAAAACTTTTATAATTATTATCGGTAACATATTGCCTTTTTGATACTTTATAAGTATAAAGAATTATATTCACAGGTATTTAATTTTGCGGTATTTTCTTTTACCACATATATAACGAAATTAAATCCCCAGCAAATATAAGCAACTATATAGTAATTATGTAATGTTTATGTGATCTTAACATAGTAATCTACATCACTTTTGAATCATTACCTGAGGGGTATCTGATGGTGTTCTAGAAATGTGTTTACATGTACTTTGATGATATATACAATTTTCCAGTAGACCTTTACATACAGTGAACAAAGGTACATAGAGCAGAAACAATGTAAAGCCAGTGATTATCATTTGATACTACGAATGTACTCACTATAATTGTACTTGAATACTGGTCATTCTCATCAACACTGGGCCCGCATTGGTTCAGTTATGCATTGTATCTGTCACATTTATATTAGATATGACAAGATTGATAATTCGATGTGTCCTTTTATCTGTAATGACATTTAAATACCAATAAAAACACTAAATGTATCAATTTGAACTTCTTGGTATATTAGTGATTTTTTTCAGGTTCATATACCATCATGTACTCTTTTACAATACAGTAGAACCTGTCTTGAGAGACCACTTCCATCAAAGACCACCTGTAGTTTGTGACCACATTATGAAAATTTACTTGGTTAAATTATACATGAGATAAAACACCTAATGTTGTAGTAATGAGAGACCACCTGTTTAGGGGGACCAGATTTCAGTATCAGATGGGCTGGTCTGTCAAGACATGTTACGATGTATATTTTTTTAATCACTTAGATTTATAACATACACACCAAAACTTTATGTTATAATAATTTATGTGAATGGTATTTAAATTTTAATTTATTCATCACTAAAGAAAGACTTTTAGAGAAAGAAAAAATGACTGTAAGTAGTGTAACTCCATCATACAGATTCTTCACCTAGTGTAACATGTGAAGCATTTGTTAAGCATTTTTGTGATGTTCTTCTGCTGGATCTCACTGCTGGATCTATTTAGTATGTAGTGGAACTCTAAGAAGTATTTTGAGGACCACCATTGAAACATGAAAACCTTGCTGTCAGAGTGTTTCTTTTTCATACATGTGTTGTTATGACTTGTGACATGTACATGTAGCTTGAACATAAACATTGAAAGTGCTTGAAAAATGCTTGAGAAACACTTAAAAGTGCTTCAAAAACACTGAAAAGTCCTGGAAAGGCACTTGAAAAATCGTCTTCATGGAAAAACACCAGCTTTGTTTACAACATGGGCGCAGACATTTTGGACACCCAAAGTTGTGCGGAGGGTAAAATGAGCCCAGCGATCTGATTGGTCATTAAATGAAAAAATTAGTTTTGCCATTAATAAGTGAAATAAAGGTGATAAAAAAGATACATGAATATTGGTAGTACTTTGGAAATTACAGGGTTGACAGTTGAAAATTGAAAGGGAGGGGTCATATGAGAATAGATATTTTCCTTTGGTGCGGAATACTACGAGTTGTAAACAAGTGAAAATTTGAAGTAAAAATACAACGGCAACCTATACTTTTGATTGCAAATTTTGTTATCAAAAATATTGATCTTTCACCACAGGGTACTTATTTGACCCAGATATAATAAACATGGGAGTGACAGTGACCTGAAGTTTTGTAAATTAGCATTGAGGCCTATGGGAAAATATTTGGTGGTGTCTGTCCTCATTGGCTATATGAACCATGGTACATGTACTTACAGTATCATTTCAAGTGTTACAACAGCAGAATTTCCTCATGAGTAACTTGCCATGTTTAGCAAAAGGTTATGCAAACAAATTCAACAAAAGGCAAAATCTAAGGTAACATCCTTTTACAATTAACAAATCAAGCTTATAGAATTTCATCCTTGTCTTTAAGAGGGATGCCCTGAGAATGAAAGAAATAGATATCCTATTTACTGGAGAGTTCCAAATCAGAAATAATTTGAATTATCCGTATTTCAAAAAGTGACATCTTGAGTTTCCTAGTATTCCTAATATTGATCCCAATGTAGTTCAGATGTGTTCAGATTTTTAGCTCACAGGGATGAAAGTCTGGAGAGCTAACGCCATACCCCTGGTGTCGTTGTCATCTGCGTCCATAGACAAAACTTAACCTGGTGTATAACATTTTAACTACAAGGGACAGGGCACTGATATTTCACATATGAATTCCTTATGACGAGAGCTTTCATTTGGTACCTTGACTTTTGACCTATTGACGTTGACCTTGGACTTTGAACTACTTATCAAAAACATTAACATAAGCTATAGGTTTTAAACCATGAGGAATAAGGCTTTGATATTTTGCATATAGATTTCTTAGAACCAGAGCTTTCTTTTGGTACCTTGACTTTTGACATAGTGACCTTGAACTTGAAATTTGGCCTACTTTTCAAAACCTTTAACCTAGGCTATGTCTTTTAAACAATGAGTTATAGGGCTTTGATATATCACATATAGATTTGGTACCTTGACTTTTGATGTAGAGAACTTGACCATGGGCTTTGACCTATTTTTAAAAATTCTTAACCTGAGCTTAAGGAATAAAAATTTCACCTCTTCTTTGACCTTCAAACTTGATAGCTGTGGGTCATTTATCTCTTTTGAAAATTTACACCCATTTCAGCAAGCTCTTGTTAGTTTATTTTGTAATTGTGACATTTTTCAACATGTACATGTACAATGGCAAATTCAGGTGGGGGGTGCATGGAGGGTGTACGACTCCTTTTGACGCCAGAGTATAGATATATTCATGTAGAGTAAAAACCAACTCAAAAGGCCAGAAAACCTCATCAGGCTTCCAAAATAATCTATCAATGAAATATATTTAACCATAAATTGGTCGTAATTCAATGTTTGGAGGCTACTAGGCCGAAATTCTGCCACAATTTTAAGTAATATTTTTTGCTGCTCATACCTTTTAAAAAGGATAATTAATGTGATTTATAAGCGGATTGCTGGCCACATTTTCACATAGAGAGGCAATTATTTAGGTACTCTTAGCTCAGTTGACTACTTAGTGATTCATTGAGAACTTGAAACTAAGCAAAAGCACTGGTACATGTAGGCTATATACACTCTAGATTTAGAACTTGTATAACATTCATTTTCTGTGCTGTTTAGTTATTTAACACTTGGAATGGACGTTTGTTTGAACAAAGAGTGGCGGATGGCAGTAATGAATTTGGCATTATAAAGAGAATTTTATATACATGTAGCAGGGAAAATATTCCTGAAAAAATGTGGTGTTATTGCGAGATTGGTGATCAGTCGAGTGGTGATAATTTGAGAATTGACTGTAACTGCAAAAAAGTGTGGCATAAAACATTGTTAAAAAAAACCCCAAAAAACAAAAAACACACATCGACGACTCTACCACCAGACTACAAAATAACAAACATCGTTGTAACTCTACCACCAGGCCACAAAATAACAAACATTGTTGTAACTCTACCACCAGGCTACAAAATAACAAACATCGTTGTAACTCTACCACCAGGCCACAAAATAACAAACATCGTTGTAACTCTACCACCAGGCTACAAAATAACAAACATCGTTGTAACTCTACCACCAGGACACAAAATAACAAACATTGTTGTAACTCTACCACCAGGCTACAAAATAACAAACATCGTTGTAACTCTACCACCAGGCCACAAAATAACAAACATCGTTGTAACTCTACCACCAGGCTACAAAATAACAAACATCGTTGTAACTCTACCACCAGGCCACAAAATAACAAACATCATTGTAACTCTACCACCAGGCTACAAAATAACAAACATCGTTGTAACTCTACCACCAGGCCACAAAATAACAAACATCATTGTAACTCTACCACCAGGTCACAAAATAACAAACATCGTTGTAACTCATTAGTAGCTTAAAGGAATGACTGTAACCTGCATGTTACAATACCAATAATGAAGACCTAAAAAATTAAATTCATTGAGAATGAAGAGGTTATGTTGTTTGTATTTGTTGAAACCTCCATGTAACCTGAATAATTGCTACCACGTTATTTTTCTTTAATTGCTTTGTTTTATGAAGATATTAAAATCCATAAGAATAATGACAAATATGTTTTTGTTGGTTACTACAGGCACTTAAAATCATATCTTATTAATATTTTTGTTATGAATTTTGTATGAAAATAGAAAGTGCCATTAATTCCCCAGGAGACGTAATATATATGTATAAATATCAATGTGTTAATAATTTCAAGATTTAGGAATGGAAAGTGACAAATTGAATGACTCAATTGTTAGAACTGTCAGTTTGCATTAATGAGACAATAATACCATAAATGAGATTGTAAAAAGGTATTGATTAGTGTTGTTGTGGAGGTACAAAAGTTGTGTATGTATATGATGGATATATATGCATTAGTCTATATTTACATACCGACTGTAATTTCCTTCATTACAGTGATACAGAACGTCCGTTTTGTTATATCAATTAAACCAGTGAGTCATCACGTGATCTAAGTGTTAACCGCTAGCTGGCGTAGGAATACCTGAATATCTAAGAAACCCTTTCCACAGAAATGAAAATTTGCTTCGTAGTTACGTTGCTTGTAAGTAAGTTGAAAAGGGAGTCTGGTCTAGTGCAATTTTGTCCTGCATCTCTGATAAACAGCTTGCTTTTCCGTCACCATATAGGCTAGAAACAATTTGTCACTCGCATCGCGTGAAATCGACTTTCAGTTCACCTCAAATCCTATTACCGGTAACAGCTAGGCTAATTACCAGGCCACAGGGCTCTACAACACTAAAAAAATCCACTCTTCATTTGGCCAGTGAACCAGAAATTTTACTAGCCAGCCAGGAACTTTTACTCGCCAATATATATATATAATGTGCGTGTGTGTTCATAAAAGATCCACTGGATGAAAATACAGAAATGAAATAAAATATTAATTTTCTAAGTTGATGTAACATTTTATTGTTTCAATCCATTTAAAACAAGGTTATGAACTGCACCTTTTTTTTTCAATCCAGGAGTGTTTATATGCCTATATTTTTGTTGCTCTAATATTGAGGTAACCTTAAACTTTTTTTTATAATTTTTAGCGCCAGTTTCTTTTCGACAGAATTTACAAAACAGACTGCCCACAAGAATTGTAAATTTTGTCTGTAAGTTAAAATCTAGAGTCCAACACCCGTGACCTGATCATCAGACAAACACCTATAAAGTTCTTTAATTTATAGGTGTTTGTCCGTCAATCGGATGTTTGACTCTCGATTTTGATTTACAGATAAAATTTCCAGTTCCGACTGTGGTTAATCCCTTTGGGGATTCTGTATCGTGGGGCAACACAATAAAACGGCCACGATAGAATCCCCAAAGGAATTAGGCTGTGGTCTGCCTGCCCTCCTCGTCGAACACAAGGCCGAACTTTCTGCCCTGATTTTACCACTTAAAAATCGCTTCAATTAAAATTGATATTGGGGCAGAAAGTTCGGCCTAATCGAACACTAGCCATAACTCGGTTCCAGTATCCCTTTAACCAAGATCGTTTAAACTCAGTATTGTCTAATGATGCTTCTGTTGAAATCGACCGAGAAAAGAAAATGTCATCGTGTGTTGTTAGGAAAACAACGTGTTTTTATACAGTAATCCACGTGAGTTAGATGCTCTAGTTTATCGAAACTGAATAACCAAATTGGTTGTTGTAAAGCGCATAACAGACCATGATTTCGATAATGTAATTTCACAGTGAAAACGGATAAACTTTTGATTTCCGGCTCGGGGGAAAAACTGGTCGCAATGTGGCGACTGAATGAGGATAAACACTCGCCAAAATCTAAAAAATGGTCGCATTTGCGAGTGATTTGGTCGCATTGTAGAGCGCTGAGGCCCATCTTGTTTTTCACAACCTGTAATGTTAATGCCAAGCATAAATTCATAGGTTTCTCAGTAAATTGACGGGATACTCTATATGATCAGCTTGTAAAAACTGAAGTCTGAATTGACATATGGATCTATTATAATTTATATGCCTACACAGATTTTCCATAACGAACATGTCGATAATTATCTTTTGAACAGAACAATAACAGTTTGTTATTTCACAACATAATCTGCATTTGTCTTGTTTCAATTGATTTGAAGGATTTGCTAGTGGGCTAGCCTATATACTGAAATAGGTCTACTTTCGAAATCGTCACCCCTTTGCAGTTCATGGTATTTCCCAGCTGATTCAGTGATTGGTAAAATATCAAATAGAATGGCTACTTCCAGTTGTCATCAACGAATATTAACAGTCGCACTCAAAATTTCTGTGATATATTCCACTGATAAAATATCAGAATCCAAATCGCACATGGTAGGCCTATCAGTCATTTGCACACAGCCCATTCGGGCAATTCTCTTCTGACGCATTTAACCCGCCACTGCTAAATGGTCGAATATTAAAAATCGCGAACTAAATCTGAGAATAAGTATTCAAAATTGTCCATATCACTAGTTTCTTTCAAAATGATATTAAACAAAAAGAAATAAAACCTTAATTTCATTAGTATTTGCGATCAGAAAAGAGAACTACTTCTCATGTCAAAACAGCTGTTGAGCCATTATGTCATATGAAAACACCCCCTCAAAGTCAGTTCTGGAATGAATTTAGTATACAGTGGACTACAGTTTCACTGAAAAATGGTATTGTATATAAATATAAGAATTGTTTTTCATTTTTTGAACATCATCGGGGTATAAAAGCAGTTGCTCATGGAAAAATTCATTGTGCAGCACTTTGTGCTACACAGAATTTTTTCCATGAGCAATTGCTTTTATACCCCGATGATGTTCAAAAAATGAAAAACAATCCTTAAGTATGTGTGCCAGTGTATCTTTATGTACATGTATATGTCTATGTGTGTATGTGTGTGTGTATGTGTCATTGTGTACATGTATATATGTCTATGTATGTGTGTTTATAGGTGTATGTATGTGTGCCAGTGTGTATATGTATGTATGCCAGTGTGTGTTTATGTACATGTATATGTCTATATGTGTGAACATGTAAATGTATGTGTGTGTACATGTAAATGTATGTGTGCCATTGTGTGTACATGTACATGTATATGTCTATATGTATGTGCATATATGTGTATGTATGTGTGCCAGTGTGTGTATATGTATGTACATGTATGCCAGTGTGTGTTTATGTATATGTCTGTATGTGTGTACATGAAAATGTCTGTATGTGTGTACATGTAAATGTCTGTATGTGTGTACATGTACATGTATATGTCTGTATGTATGTGCATATATGTGTATGTATGTGTGCCAGTTTGTGTATATGTATGTACATGTATGCCAGTGTTTGTACATGTATATGTATATGAATACGTGTGTATGTTACAAGCATGTGTGTTATCTTCATAATAGCCCCTGTTCTTTAAAAACAATAGCTCCGATTTTTATTGCCAAATTTATTTGATATCATGTCATGCACCATGTACATGTATACAATGTAAGTGCATTTGTATTGGTATCTCGTATAACAGTACCATGGATCTACTGGTATTATTACTATTCACTAAATGTATCAGAGAACTACTCAGTGTTTCAGATGGCAGGTTGCAATCATAATGTGTCGGCCACATTGTGTAATCAAGATATCCACTTATTTGATAACCTTAGGTCAAGTTTATACATTGCACATGTTTACACACAATACTTCAGTCAAAAGAGAGCTTTAATCAAATAGTCCTAGTGTTAGAATAACAAAATTATCCACAATGTCACAAGATACTGTATACAAATGGTAAACAATAAGTATGTGCATCTTTCTTTTTAGTCCCCGTCTGATTCTGGGGGAGGGGATGGGGGACTATATTTTTGCCGTGTGGCTTTGCGTCCGTCTTTCCATTCATCTACTTGCGTTGTTTGGACTATATCTTCCTCATTTATAGCTCATCTGACCTGAAGGTATTATGAAATATTACACTGTATATTCTCTGTGTCAGTCATAAAATACATATAGCATATTCTAGATGGTGTTTTACAATGTTTACAGATGCAAGTTTAATATTTGTAGTTTCATGTGAATGATATTGTTTTATCAAAAATACGTAAAAGTGGTCAGGTTCATGTGATACACTAAACAGGTTTGTGCCTCAATTTTTGGCGCGTTTCTCGCTCAGTCACTATATAGCCTACTGTCTACCTGCAATTTTTTGCCAAAAGATGAGAGGGCACATTTCAAATGAAAGCGAAAATCTCAAGCTAAATAATTGAAGCACACATATACATGTCATGCTTGAGACTATGGTGATCCAGGGTGAATTTAAGACTGGGTGAATATGTTTCCTGTCGTCAAAGGGCGAAATGTCCACGTATACAGTATTCCTTTTTATATACATCTGGCAGTTGTGAGAGATGTATGCGGATGTATTGAAGTTTTTGCAAAACATTAGTGTGTGGATGCAATTACTTATCGTGCTGCACAATGATTTTTTTCCATAAGCAATTGTATCCACAAAACAGTGTTCTTTTAGATGACTAGCAACTATAGCACCTTTTAACTAAAAATGATATTGTCAAAATTTACGAAGGATGTATCTTGTACCGTTTATGGTACTATTGGTACATATTCATGTTCTACCGTAATTCTCTCTTTATATCCTTAAAGAGTTTCATGTCTGTAATGAGACAAATTATAAAGCTCCTTAAGAGTAATCTCCCTTTAATAATTTGACATATTTCATGTCGGCACCTGTCCACTTAAATGATCTTCATTTTGTTTTTGCAGCCAAAGAAATTCCATTTACTGCAATACATAACCAACCACAGCCATTCACCACCATAAGGCAGAACTGTTGGATTCCTCGGACACCCATCAGTGTTAAAATCATCAGTGCAGAACGTAACAATGCTCATACGAAAATTTTGAACCCTAATTTGTAAGTATAACAAATACATGTATTTATGTTTATCCCGGCCATGACTTTTCACAAATTACCATTGGAAATATGAGTGCTGATTTATTGTCTACCAGCTACATGTAGGACTCATCTATAAGTTGATATCCCATTTTAAGAGAAAAAATTAATTCCAAAAAATATTTCTTATAGGCGAGCATATAAGGTAGTTCAAGACCATGTAATGAGAGCATCATGCTTTAAACCATGAAGTCTCTCACCTCTTGTCAGCACAGGTTTGAGCCTTGCTGGAACCTATGCTGATTTTGTTACAAAGTTTGCCAGTTTACTTGTGGATGGCTGGCGATTTTGTACATTGTAATAGGGTTCTCTCTGCCTGCATTAAAAACTGGCTGCCACCATATAACTGAAAAACTGGCTGCCACCGTATAACTGAAAAAGTGGCTGCCACCATATAACTGAAAAACTGGCTGCCACCGTATAACTGAAAAAGTGGCTGCCACCGTATAACTGAAAAACTGGCAGCCACCGTATAACTGAAAAACTGGCTTCCACCATATGACTGAAAAACTGGCTGCCACCGTATAACTGAAAAACTGGCTGCCACCATATGACTGAAAAACTGGCTGCCACCATATGACTGAAAAACTGGCAGCCACCGTATAACTGAAAAACTGGCTTCCACCATATGACTGAAAAACTGGCAGCCACCGTATAACTGAAAAACTGGCAGCCACCGTATAACTGAAAAACTGGCTTCCACCATATAACTGAAAAACTGGCTGCCACCATATGACTGAAAAACTGGCTGCCACCGTATAACTGAAAAACTGGCTGCCACCATATGACTGAAAAACTGGCTGCCACCATATGACTGAAAAACTGGCTGCCACCGTATAACTGAAAAACTGGCTGCCACCATATGACTGAAAAACTGGCTGCCACCATATGACTGAAAAACTGGCAGCCACCGTATAACTGAAAAACTGGCTTCCACCATATGACTGAAAAACTGGCTGCCACCATATGACTGAAAAACTGGCAGCCACCGTATAACTGAAAAACTGGCTTCCACCATATAACTGAAAAACTGGCTGCCACCATATGACTGAAAAACTGGCTTCCACCATATAACTGAAAAACTGGCAGCCACCATATAACTGAAAAATTGTTTAGTATGGCATAAAACACCAGTAAAACAAAAGAAGAAGTTCTCTTTACACAATAAAGAATGAATTGGAACCTGTCTTGAGAGACCGCCCCATCTGCCACTGAAATATAGTCTCTCAAGACAGACGATGTCACAAGAGGTTTTGTTGAAAGGATTATCTAACCACATGGTTTTCAGAAGACAGGTGGTCTGTCATAAGAGTTGTCTCTCGAGACAGGTTCTACTGTAATAAACAACATGGATAAAGTGTAGTGTAGAAATGTGATATAAAAGTGAACTGTGATTTAATTTTCAATGAAATTCATAACCAACTACTGGAAAAAGAGTTACATAAATCGAATGGAAAAATTTTATGCTTCATGAGCTTTGTATAGCAGCCTACGGGTATTAATATGCAATTTAGATTGGATTACTTTGAATTATCTAGAATAGCGGTAAATCAGTTACGGTGTAAAAGTCTGCCTACAATGTACAATATATGTAGCTACAATACGATTGAATCTGAGGAAGGAGTAGAAATTACATGTAGACTCAGCAAATGTATGCTTCCACGACTGTTGTTTTACATTTTGTGTGTATGTATACATGCATTTAGGGTTAGGCTGCAAGGCAAAGTGGTTAGAGCACAATGATTTTGATCATTTCACACCTCTAGACAGTGCATGTGTGCTTACTGAAATTTGAGCTGGAATACAAGTGATCTTTTCCTTTCTACTTTGTGACCTAATTTTTGCCTCCATGTTGTTTAGTGCCTGCCATTGTTGTATTGCTGAGTGTGATGTAATATATGGTCATGTGAGTGTACAGTATGCTTTAAATCATGTCTCACCACTGACAGTGTAGGTTTTCGCCCAGTCCAATTAAAAATTGATATCTCATTGCTGAAGTTTTCCAAAATGTCACTTAGAGGATCTAACAAAACCGTTATGGTGCCAGATGTAAGTGACCTTGCTAGTATGTCATATTTGACCAATGGAAATGTGACTTACAAAATTGTGAAAGTTTATCATATTGTAAAGGGATGTTAACATATTTTGAAACATTGTAAACTATGCTGAACACACATTATCTAGATATAGAGGATTCCTTTCCTAATCTTGGAAAAGATAATCATAATAAATTCTGCAAACTGACAATTTCAGTATTGTAAAATGAGATATACATTTGTATCTCTTTGCCATTCGATAAATTTTCAATATCGTGTAAGTCACATTTTCATTGGTAAAACATGGCTCACTTATGAGAGATCATTTATTTATATTTACATATCGACTGTAATTTCCTTCATTACAGTTATACAGAATGACTATTGTTATATCAATAAAATCAGTGATCTGAGTGTTAACCGCTAGCTGGCGTAGGAATACCTGAATATCTAAGAAACCCTTTCCATGACCATGTTATGGCAGCGATTTGTCGGACAAGTATTCTCTGAACATATGAATGAATTAATATAGAATAAAATAACACACATTCATTCCATATTTTTATTCAAAGCCATTAATTACCACAAAAACAAACAAAAATCACTGAAAGAAATAGAAAACACAAACTAGGCCAGCATCTGTAGCACACTGTAGATGCCCATATCATAGGCCTATTGCGATAGATCTAGGTCATGATATGAAAAGAAACACAGGCCACAGAAATGAAAATTTGCTTTGTAGTTACGTTGCTTGTGTGTAAGTTGAAAAGGGAGTCAGTTATAGTGCAATTTTGTCCTGTATCTCTGATAAACAGCTTGCTTTTCCGTCACCATATGGGCTATTCCTGTCAGAAATAATTCGTCACTCGCATCGCGTGAAATAAACTCTCGGTTCACCTCAAATCCTATTAATTGCTAGGCTAATTACCAGGCCCATCTTGTTTTTCACAACCTGTAAAGTGTAATGTTAATGCCGAGCATAAGTTATTAAGTAGTGTTCATAGGTTTTTCAGTAATTTGACGGGATACTCTATATGATCAGCTTGTAAAAACTGAAGTCTGAATTGACATGGATCTATTACACTTTATAGGCCTCCACAGATTTTCCATAACGAACGTGTTGATAATTTTCTTTTGAACAGAACAATAACAGTTTGTTATTTCACAACATAATCTGCATTTGTCTTGTTTCAATTGACTAGAAGGATTTACTAGTGGGCTAGCCTATATACTGAAATAGGTCTACTTACGAAATCTTCACCCCTTCACAGTTCACTGCATTTCCCAGCTGATTCAGCTATTGGTAAAATATCAAATAGAATGGCTACTTCCAGTTGTCATCAACGAATATTAACAGTCACACTCAAACTTTCTGTGGTATATTCCACTGATAAAATATCAGAATTCAAACTAGTGGGCTAGCCTATATACTGAAATAGGTCTACTTACGAATTTGTCACCCCTTCACAGTTCACTGCATTTCCCAGCTGATTCAGCGATTGGTAAAATATCAAATAGAATGGCTACTTCCAGTTGTCATCAACGAATATTAACAGTCACACTCAAACTTTCTGTGGTATATTCCACTGATAAAATATCAGAATTCAAACTAGTGGGCTAGCCTATATACTGAAATAGGTCTACTTACGAATTTGTCACCCCTTCACAGTTCACTGCATTTCCCAGCTGATTCAGCGATTGGTAAAATATCAAATAGAATGGCTACTTCCAGTTGTCATCAACGAATATTAACAGTCACACTCAAACTTTCTGTGGTATATTCCACTGATAAAATATCAGAATTCAAACAAAAATTTGTTGTAAACAACCATCATCTGTTGCTATCCAAAATCGCATATGGTAGGCCTATCAGCCATTAGCACACGGCCCATTCAGGCTATTCTCTCCTGACACATTTAACCCACCACTACTAAATGGTCGAATATTAAAAATCGCGAACTAAATCTGAGAATAAGTATTCAAAATTGTCCATATTACTAGTTTCTTTCAAAATGATATAAAAAAAGAAATAAAACCTTGATTTCATTAGCATTTGCGATCAGAAAAGAGAACTACTTCTCATGTCAAAACAGCTGTTGAGCCATTACACCATATGAAAACACCCCCTGTAAAGTCGGTGTTCTGGAATGAATTAAGTATCCAGTGGACTACAGTTTCACTGAAAAATGGTAATGTATATAGCTATAAGGATTGTTTTTCATTTTTTGAACATCATTGGGGTATAAAAGCAAAACCTCTTCATGCTGCACAATGAATTTTTTCCATGAGCAATTGCTTTTATACCCCAATGATGTTCAAAAAGTGAAAAACAATCCTTAAGTAACCCAACTGCAGCCTATCAGAAAATGGGAGCAAAGAGAAATCCATTTTTTAAGGCAAGGCCTTATTGCTATAACAGGCTCAGAACTCCTCGGGTTTTTCCATGTACTCAGTTAAGCATCATCAGCTTCCTTGTTCAAAAATCAATGTGCCATATGATTTGCCGAACCACTCCTTGTGCTGTAAAAAGTAGTTACCTGAGATTCAACCATTAAAATACTTCTTTGTGTCTAATTTGAATCTTGTTCGCATACTCTCTCCTTATAATTCCTGAACTAGGACATCGTTTCTTTTACTTGAAAACTCATTGAAACTAAAATTCAACAACGAAGACAGTCAAAAATGCTGTGATGAATTATTATAGTCACATGACATAGGACACTTGTTGAAAAGGGGAATTCCCTCAGTTCAGCTTTGCCGATTTTGACATTGATACCCATTTTAATTCGCGTTATTTAGAAATTGGAATCGATCATCGTTTCGTTTTTATTCATACAACATGAATTTTTACCTAACTGATACATTATCTAAGTTTTCAAGCTTACTCGTGGAAGTGATAATAGACAAACTCACGATTAAATCGTTAATGTCTGACATTGAGTAAGATGCTTTCCTGGGGTGCTGTAAATTCTGTTCATTCGTGAGAGAATAAAAGACCAGTTTACTCGATTGTGGTTCTGGTCGGTTAGCACAAACATCAATGCAGCTAGCGATTGCATGATTCCTGCCAGTAATAGAGTTTTAAAGTCTAGCCAAGTGGTTTCAGTTGATGTATTTACATATGTCATCGTTACCACGGGTGTTTCGACTTTAAATCAGTTCGATGTTTAATTTTTTTTAACCCAATTCGTATTTGAGACATTGATATAAATTTATTACTCCGTTTTACATATCAAATAACAATGTAATTTTAAGATTGTTGAACAAATGTTTTTCTGTTAAAAAATTAGGGAGCAAAGGGAACTGAATAATGCAACATTTTTTAAAGCTGTTGAAAGTCGTGATAGATCTACAACCATGGGACATAAATATTTGTCACTTATGTTATTTTCTTCAATGTTTTATTTAAAACCAACAATTTTTAAATGCACACAGAATCCACTAATTTAAGCAATTTTTCAAATATTTTTAAGTTTACATGAAGGAAATTTAATTAATTTTTTTAATCATTTTGAAATTTGGATATACTTTTGTTTATTTTGAGAAAATAATGATTTTGTGAAGGATAAAATTACTATAGGTTAATTGTGACATATTTCATTAGACTGAAAGAATAATTACAGAATTTATAAAATTATTTTGTGAGAAAAATACTGTCATTTCTGTAAATAAACATGATAATTTGAAAATGCATATATATCTTAGAGGTTGAGTGGTTTTAGAAATATGAATTTGTCCTAGATCTACCATAAATTTGTACAAATTTGCAAAATTCTGGATTTTACCAGCATTTGAAAATTATTGGTTGTATATAAAACAAAGAAGAAAATAACATAAGTGACAAATATATCTGTCCCATGACTGTACATGTAAATCTAAGTCTGACTCTGTATGTCTGCTGTTTTATAATGACAATGTAAACATATCATAAAATGTATAAATTTCTACTGATGCATAATCAAAAATAAGCATCCACTAATTTCTTATATTTCAAATAAATGTTCTGGTTTAAAGATGTACCATGGTATACGACAGCCTATATTAAGTTCAGATTTTAGTAGATCAAGGATGTATATTCCCAGGTTAAACAGTAACTGCTTGTACATACAGATATATATTTTTTGGTAAATTCACCAATTCAAAATTGACAAAGGACTTGCCTTTCAGGACTTTCAGTCCTTTGAATTTATTAGATTAGTATTAGCCTTGGTTAAACTTGGAAGAGACATGATCTTTTCCTTGATCATACTGTAGAATCAGAAAATTTTGTGTGGTTAGAATTCCGTTATTTTGAAGTAAAACAAATTCCTGAAATAAAAAATGTTTGTAAAGGAACATATTACTATTACTAAGTAGTTTTGTCCTCTTCCAGTGGGAACTCTGTGGCTGAGTGGTTAGAGCATCTCGCTTTAAACCATCAAGTCTTTGACCTGTAGTCAGTGCAGGGGCCTATGCGGCCGAGTGGTTAGAGCATCTCGCTTTAAACCATCAAGTCTTTGACCTCTAGTCAGTGCAGGGGCCTACGCGGCCAAGTGGTTAGAGCATCTCGATTTAAACCATCAAGTCTTTGACCTGTAGTCAGTGCAGGGGCCTCCACGACCAAGTGGTTAGAGCATCTCGATTTAAACCATCAAGTCTTTGACCTGTAGTCAGTGCAGGGGCCTCCACGACCAAGTGGTTAGAGCATCTCGATTTAAACCATCAAGTCTTTGACCTGTAGTCAGTGCAGGGGCCGAGTGGTTAGAGCATCTCGATTTAAACCATCAAGTCTTTGACCTGTAGTCAGTGCAGGGGCCTCCACGACCAAGTGGTTAGAGCATCTCGATTTAAACCATCAAGTCTTTGACCTGTAGTCAGTGCAGGGGCCTATGCGGCCGAGTGGTTAGAGCATCTCGCTTTAAACCATGAAGTCTTTGACCTGTAGTCAGTGTAGGGGCCTCCATGGCCAAGTGGTTAGAGCATCTCAATTTAAACCATGAAGTCTTTGACCTGTAGTCAGTGTAGGGGCCTCTACAGCCAAGTGGTTAGAGCATCTCGATTTAAACCATCAAGTCTTTGACCTGTAGTCAGTGTAGGGGCCTCCACGGCCAAGTGGTTAGAGCATCTCTATTTAAACCATCAAGTCTCTCACGTCTTGTCAGCACAGGTTCAAGCCCCGCTGGATCCAAAGCTGATATCGTGAGAAAGTTTACTTGTGGTCCCAGAACATTGTAATCGGGTTATTTGCCCCACCATGAAAAACTAGCAGTGCATCAGCATTCTTCATGTCCTCTTGATCAGGGGTGTCATTGACATGGTGGGGGAGGGGTCAGGAGTCTCATAAGATAAGATATTATCAGTTTGTACACACACCTAGATACAGACACACACATATACATACACACAACACACACATATACATACACACAACACACACAACACATACATATACATACACACAACACACACATATACATACACACAACACACACATATACATACACACAACACACACATATACATACACACAACACACACATATACATACACACAACACACACATACATGAACAGATAGACAAACAGTGACACACTTACCTTAGTGTACAGACATAAACACAGGCACACAGACATCGTCACTTACATACCTTCACACAAGCATCTTCTGTAACACACATGCCTGTACTCACATACACAGGCATACACACATACATGTAATTGGACGGTTTAAAAACAGAGTTAGTCTATGTGAAGATGTTCACAGTTTATAATTCACTTCAGGTATTATTCATACATGGTATCACCAGGACATATAGTATGACCTCTTTGTGACCCCCAAGTCATGATCCATAGTGTCTACTCATGCAAAAGAAAACATATGAAAGGGCATTATCTTATAAAAGTAGACATCACCTACTTCAGGTCGCAGAACATTGAAAACTTTTTACTGCGAAGTACAGTGAACCCGCTTTATACAACGACATTCATTATAACGGAATATTCAGTATCCGACAAGACTTGCTCGGGAACAAAGGTATACGTACATAAAAAGTACTCATTACAACAGAATATTCGGTATCCGACTCCCAGGTAAAAATAATTGTGTCATTAAAACAATAACACTGTCAATTGTTCTCTAAACTGCACTGAAAGATGATGGTTTAGGTGTAAAGAATTAGTGCTTGAAAGATCCCTCCCTATACTGCAGTAGGCCTAATGTTTATAAACCATCATCTTTAAATGACTTCAATACTTGCGATAGCCATAGACATTTTATGCCCAGTTCACATCAGCCTTGTGGTTTGTTTGATCGTACCATTTTGTGGTTCTAGGGTGTCGTAGACAATCCGCAACAAATCCAGACAGGTTCGTACCCTTTGTAGACTCTACACGGCAGCAATACGATGTGGGCATGTTGTCTGTCTGAAAACTCGAAACGGTTTGTTTGGTCTAAAGAGTGGATCTGCCTTTTATACTCGATGACAACCATGGGACAGCTGTACAGCTATCACATGACAGCCGTACGGTTATCGTGCAATTGTCGTAGGTTTTGCAGCAGTCATGGAATAAAACGCAAGACATCTGTAAAGCAATTGTGCAATTCAAATGTAATGGTTTTTTGACTGCAGAATCAACTAAAATCATATGATAATTGTGTTTGTGTCTTGAGACAGTCCTGTGGCTGTCCTGCAAACTGCAATATGGCAAAGACAATGAGAATGTCGAAAATTTAGTTTGTGACGTTTCGACAGCACTGTGGCTTTGCAAATTTGTGCGGAAGTCTTGAGGCTGTTGTACGGAACCCATTCTTTTCCTGAAAAAAAAATGTTTGTAGACAGGTGTACAGCTACTGCACAAGGCTGATGTGTACTGGGCTATAGTAAAACTCTATTTTTGAATGCATTTTAAAAAGAATTGTATCAGCAATCTCTGTGCTTTTTTTATTAAAGCATTAAAGAATCTAACTTGGAATCAAGAGATATACTATTACATTTGAGCATTTCGGGCAGTTTGTACATGATCCGTGCATTTTACGAAATCACCAATTTACAATATGCAACAGAAAAAATAATTGTGCATTGATGTTTACTAGATTAACTTGCATAAATATGACAATTAAAAGGGTGAAAATAGTATGAAATAAAATAGTAAGAATCGTAATGATGGACTTTTTGTTTTTACTTTGTTTAAATAGTGATCCCATGTGCACCTAGTAAGGTAAAAAAATGTGGTATCATTTACACTTCAAGTAGGGGTAGATCTAACAGTAAATGATAATTAGTGTCTAATTATTGTAATGATGATTGTAAGAAGTGGTCATTGAAATAACAATCTTTGACACTGAGTAGGCTTATTATCATGACTGAGCATTTTAAATAATAAATAAATCTGCTTTTGTGATATCAATTTGTATCCACTGTGATACTCAAGGGAGCTAACTATGTGTAGCCCACCACATCAAATTTGTTTCTGTGACAAATTCGATATAACACGATTTCTATGTGGGAACAAACATGGTCATTGTAAAGAGGGTTCACTGAAGTTTTACTCATGGAAATAACAAATTTTGAAGTGGTCAAAATCGACAATCAGTACAGTCACACAAATATCCTTTTCCTGTTTTTCTGTGTTGTTGTATTTTAAGTAGACAAACATGGCACACACATTTCCTGTAGTTTTGCCCTGTGACATTTATGGAAACCAGCTGACATTCGAAATACTTATCGGAAACTTTGTATTGTTTACACTAAAACGTTTGACAGGTGTACTTTTCTTTTATATATGATGTATACATGTATGTGTAGTGTGAGTGATGTGTATGTGTGTGTGATTGTGTGTGTATGTGTAGTGTGTGTATGTGATATGATGTGTAGTGTGTGTATGATGTGTATGTGATGTGTGAATGGGTGGGTGGGTGTTTGTAGACATGCAGTCCCTAGGTAAATAATACAGGTATAAAACCAGTTTTACATAGGGACATTTGCTGCAGTGGACAATTTTAGACAGCTGTGAATATTCTACAAAAGATAAATTGGGCATGGCACTTCATACAATACACATGTAGGATACACATCATTGTTTCTGTATACACCATTAAACTGTGGCCGCCACCATGTAACTGAAAAATTGTTGAGTGTGGCACAAAACACGGTTCAAAATTCAAAATTGTAAGTCAGAAATCATAACATTCATGTGCAGCATATGTGAAATTTCTATTGGATGATTATAACTTTATATTACATTTTCATGTAGGCCTATATCAGCTTTAAATTTACTAGTTTGTGTAGGTGACTGTGGCAAAGTGGTTTGAGCATTTCACTTTAGTGACAGTTTTAGTTTGAGCATTTCACTTTAGGGACAGTTTTAGTTTGAGCATTTCACTTTAGTGACACAGTTTTAGTTTGAGCATTTTACTTTAGTGTCACAGTTTTAGTTTGAGCATTTCACTTTAGTGTCACAGTTTTAGTTTGAGCATTTCACTTTAGTGACAGTTTTAGTTTGAGCATTTTACTTTAGTGACACAGTTTTAGTTTGAGCATTTCACTTTAGTGACAGTTTTAGTTTGAGCATTTCACATTACTGACAGTTTAAGTTTGAGCATTTCACTTTAGGGACACAGTTTTAGTTTGAGCATTTCACTTTAGTGACAGTTTTAGTTTGAGCATTTCACTTTAGTGACACAGTTTTAGTTTGAGCATTTCACTTAAGTGACAGTTTTAGTTTCAGCATTTCACTTTAGTGACACAGTTTTAGTTTGAGCATTTCACTTTAGTGACACAGTTTTAGTTTGAGCATTTCACTTTAGTGACAGTTTTAGTTTGAGCATTTCCCTTTGGTGACAGTTTTAGTTTGAGCATTTCACTTTAGTGACAGTGTTAGTTTGAGCATTTCACTTTAGTGATAGTTTTAGTTTGAGCATTTCACTTTAGGGACACAGTTTTAGTTTGAGCATTTCACTTTAGTGACACAGTTTTAGTTTGAGCATTTCACTTTAGTGACAGTTTTAGTTTGAGCATTTCACTTTAGTGACACAGTTTTAGTTTGAGCATTTCACTTAAGTGACAGTTTTAGTTTCAGCATTTCATTTTAGTGACACAGTTTTAGTTTGAGCATTTCACTTTAGTGACACAGTTTTAGTTTGAGCATTTCACTTTAGTGACAGTTTTAGTTTGAGCATTTCCCTTTGGTGACAGTTTTAGTTTGAGCATTTCACTTTAGTGACAGTGTTAGTTTGAGCATTTCACTTTAGTGATAGTTTTAGTTTGAGCATTTCACTTTAGGGACACAGTTTTAGTTTGAGCATTTCACTTTAGTGACACAGTTTTAGTTTGAGCATTTCACTTTAGGGACAGTTTTAGTTTGAGCATTTTACTTTAGTGTCACAGTTTTAGTTTGAGCATTTCACTTTAGTGTCACAGTTTTAGTTTGAGCATTTCACTTTAGTGACAGTTTTAGGTTGAGCATTTTACTTTAGTGACACAGTTTTAGTTTGAGCATTTCACTTTAGTGACAGTTTTAGTTTGAGCATTTCCCTTTACTGACAGTTTTAGTTTGAGCATTTCACTTTAGGGACACAGTTTTAGTTTGAGCATTTCACTTTAGTGACAGTTTTAGTTTGAGCATTTCACTTTAGTGACACAGTTTTAGTTTGAGCATTTCACTTAAGTGACAGTTTTAGTTTCAGCATTTCACTTTAGTGACACAGTTTTAGTTTGAGCATTTCACTTTAGTGACACAGTTTTAGTTTGAGCATTTCACTTTAGTGACAGTTTTAGTTTGAGCATTTCCCTTTGGTGACAGTTTTAGCTTGAGCATTTCACTTTAGTGACAGTGTTAGTTTGAGCATTTCACTTTAGTGATAGTTTTAGTTTGAGCATTTCACTTTAGGGACACAGTTTTAGTTTGAGCATTTCACTTTAGTGACACAGTTTTAGTTTGAGCATTTCACTTTAGTGACAGTGTTAGTTTGAGCATTTCACTTTAGTGATAGTTTTAGTTTGAGCATTTCACTTTAGGGACACAGTTTTAGTTTGAGCATTTCGCTTTAGTGACAGTTTTAGTTTGAGTATTTCACTTTAGTGTCACAGTTTTAGTTTGAACATTTCACTTTAGTGACACAGTTTTAGTTTGAGCATTTTACTTTAGTGACAGTTTTAGTTTGAGCATTTCACTTTAGTGACAGTTTTAGTTTGAGCATTTCACTTTAGTGACAGTTTTAGTTTGAGCATTTCACTTTAGTGACAGTTTTAGTTTGAGCATTTCACTTTAGTGACAGTTTTAGTTTGAGCATTTCACTTTAGTGTCACAGTTTTAGTTTGAGCATTTTACTTTAGTGACAGTTTTAGTTTGAGCATTTCACTTTAGTGTCACAGTTTTAGTTTGAGCATTTTACTTTAGTGACAGTTTTAGTTTGAGCATTTCACTTTAGTGACAGTGTTAGTTTGAGCCTCATGGAAACATCAACTGATTTTTGGAAAAGTCTTGTCAGTTAATATGCAGAAGCCATATGCTCCTTTTCCAGACACATTGTAACAACATTTTTTCCCCACCATTGAATCTATCCACATATTTAAAGTTAAAGAATTGTTGAATTTTGCATAACACCAGAATAACACTAGGAGTAATTTTGTATGTGTATGTGTACAACACGATATGCATGGTAAACTCCAATGACATTGTGTTTTATTTTTGTACAGCTGTTATGATGCGTCAGAAACATTTAAAAATATATGTACATACTCTGGTGTGTTGACTTTTCTGATATGATAAGCCTCGGTATTAACAATTGTTACATCTTATTGTAACACTCCTTTAACCCATTTACCCCTAAAGACACATTTGGGCTGGTCTTAGTCATTGATTTGCAGAAGAGTCCATTGTTTTTCAGGGGTTGATGAGTTAACTTTAGCAACAGAACATTTGCTTGTTCATATCTGCTTGTAGATTATGTCATATCCTTTGAGGGCCTTCACAGTAGAATAGTCAGAGCACTGTGTTTTGGACCACAACATTATTTTCATTTCTAATCAACACAGGTTTTAACCTTGGCTGGCACCTATATATATAAAAGAAGTGCTATTTGAACAATAAACAACAGTGTTATTTACACATATGAACAACAATGTTATTTGCACATATGAACAACAACATAGTGTTATTTGCACATATAGACAACAGTGTTATTTGCACATATAAACAACAATATAGTGTAATTTGCATATATAAACAACAACAGTATTATTTGCACATATAAACAACAACATAATGTTTTCTGCAAATATAAAAAACAACCAGAGTTTTTGAAATTCACTGGTCTTACCAGAAAAACCAGTAAATTTTACAAAAGTCTGGTGAAATCTATCTGATAACTGGTCCAAATGACCAGCAATTTTCCATTTCATTTCAATTGTGTTTATATACAGACCAGTATAAAAAAAAATTTTGACCAGTGAAATTCCTTTATTCACTGATCCAGTTGACCAGTGATTTTTTTATTTCAAAATTTCTGAACAACACAATGTTATTTGCACATATAAACAACAACACAGTGTTATTTGCACATATAAACAACAAGTATTATTTGCACATATAAACAACACAGTGTTATTTGCACATATGAACAACAGTGTTATTTGCACATATAAACAACACAGTGCTGTTGGCACATATAAACAACACAGTGTTATTGGCACATATAAACAACAACATAGTGTTATTTGCACATATAGACAACAACATAGTGTTATTTGCACATCTAAGCAATAACATAGTGTTACTTGCACATATAAACAACAACATAATGTTATTTGCTCATAAACAACAACACAGTGTTATTTGCACATATTAACAACATTATGTTATTTTCACACAAACAGCAATTTGTTATTTAATATTTTAACAACAAAGTTACTTTTTCCTCATGACACCTTTGATCTGTCTGGACAATAGGCATTAATTATTTATTTCAGAAGCTCATTTATCAGATATGTAAATTGTCAAGACAACCTTACATTATATTACTGATAACCTTGGAGTCTTTCCAGTTCCTGGGTACTTATCAATGTTTACATAAAGTGAAGTGTTAAGATAATTTCTAGTCAATATACAGTGTATATATGTATGTATATACACATTCCCATATATGCTTACAGTTGGTTGGTAACTTAATCACAGCTTTCTGGTGGTGAATTGAGGCATGCTGTTTGATATAACTTTTGAAATGATTTTCAGATTTGGGTCAACAAGAGATGTATAGAGACTTTTTGTGAATAATTAGCCTCCAGTTTGACATATGGCGGCTACCCTGCTGACAGTATTAGCTGTAATCAGTTGATCAGTAGCAATGTTTTGATAGGTAGAATGAACAAAATGCTGTAGAATCAGAAAATTTGTGTGGTTAAAATTTTCTTGTTTAAAAACTAAAACAAATTTGTTGACATTAAATTCTGTTGAAATGAACAAACTTGTTTGGAAGGGAACCTGATACTATGTATAACATTTTCAAAATTTCATCATGGTGTAAATTTTGTTGATGAATGAAAATAAATGAAATTAAAACCACAAATATTCAGATTATACAGTATACCTGAACCAGAAATGACTATATTCATTCAGTAGCCAAGCTCAGCTTTGAATAGCCCACCATCTGTTGATGGTGGGCTATTCATATGGCCCTGCATCTATAGTCCGCACGTCGTCTGTCCGTTGTCAGTCAGTTGTCAGTCTGTCGTCCATCTGTCCTGAACAATTCTTGTTACCGCTATTTCTGCATATCACATTTTCAGAGAGATCAGGATCCAACATGGCTGACAGGGGGCCATCTTGGATTTTTTACCAAGGAAGTTTGTTACCACTTCTTCTCATCAATGACTGAAGGGATCTCCTTGAAATTTGACATGAAGGTTCCCCGTAAGGTCTAATTGCACATAGTACATTTGATGTTTGTTACCTCTATTTCTCAGAAAGGACTGATGGGATCTCATTGAAATTTGACATGAAGGTTGCCCTTAAGATCTAGTTGTGCATATTGCATTTTTAGAGAGATTGAAATCAATATGGCTGATAGGCTTTGATTTTGACAGAAATATGGATTTAAGTTCAAATTCAGTGTTGAGACACAAAATAAGAGAAAAGGACAGTTTGTCATAGAACATTTCATGGTGGGTGACAAGATCCCTCAGGGATCTCTTTTATTTCATTATTGTAGCCGGTTACAATTACTCCTTGTATTTTGTGAGGATGATAAAAAAGTTTTTTCAAAAACGTTTTATGGCGGTTGCTTTCTAATATAGTTAAAAATGTACAACTTTGTTAGGGTACAGGATAAAAACATTGATGCCACATTTTTGTTTTGTTTTTTCTATTAATCATATTCCATTTGATGAACTTGATTCAACTTTAGGTAACCTTAAATCAAGACAGTACCAATGACACAAAGTGTAATCAAGGTCTTCTATATATATTACCCACATGATGAGGGTAAAAACAAATAATGTGGAATTATAACACATTATAATATTGATTGTTGTTGTAAAATTGATGCACATTTCATGCTCCGAGTTGATTCATTATAGATAATAAATCACAATGTGTTGATGTTTTATTGATGAACGGTTCTATCTGATAGAAACAAACCGTAATCCTTCAGAGCTGAGTCTTCTTTTTTTTTAACCAACACTACAGTACATTTATTTCTTCTTACAAACATGGTGGTTTAGAATACCTTGACATCTGTCATCTCTGGTCATTGTGGTTTCAAGCCATTTTTTATGCCCTGATGTTTAATATTAAACAGGAAAATTTTTCTTGGTTTGTCTATTTCTAACAATTTGGGTTTTCATCTAATGATTGGACATTCCTTACTCAAATTTTGACCACATTCGGTATGTGGGTCTCTTCTGGGGTTCATTATAAAAATATTTTATTTTTCTTCTTTAGCTGAGTGATTAGAACATTACACTTTGAACCATGAAGTCTCTCACTGCTGGTTAGTACAGTTTTAAACCCCACTGGAACCTAAGCTGTTTTTTATGAGAAAGTTTGCCAGTTTACATGTGAAAGGCAGTCGGTTTCTTTGGTACATTGTAACCATGTTCTCTCCTCCACCATTAAAACTTTGCTGCCAACATGTAACTGAAAATCGTGTAGTGTAAACATGGTACAAACAAAAACAAATAAATTATGAACATTACACTTTGAACCATGAAGTCTCTCACTGCTGGTTAGTACAGGTTCAAATAATCAGAGCCATCCGATCTATATCCTTCTTCTGTTGTGGAGTTTTCCCCATATTTGAATGCACTGATCATAAACTCCAACTCAGTTAAAAATAGGAGGCTTCTTCCAGTAAAATTTTGAAAGTTAAAACTATACACAGTGGCGGCATCTACTAGGGCTCCAGTTGTGTCTAGGGCACACTGTAAAGTATGGCCCTGAACTCCTCCATTGAGGTGTGGGCATTTGTTGCTGCTGTACACCTAGAACCTGTCAAAATTCCATCTCTCAAGTATACCCCCACCCTCTCCTACAAACATGGTACATGGTTATGCATAGTGAGGGGAAAAAAGAAATTTCTATATGTTTGATTTTCTTCTTGTTGGTCATTTTACGGTGGCCTAAGAACCATCTCTTTGTCAGCATTTAAGTCCCAGGTGTGAATTACTACACGAATTTCCACCAGATCAATGTCGACTAGGACGAGTCGATAATTAGTGCCATTTAAGTGTCATTTTCGAAGTCATGCATGTCTTGTCATTAACACTCTCTTGGGGTCATACACAAAATCACTGTTTCTAAATGTCCTGTATGGTACTGTCTGCTGCATGTTGGTCATGTCTGCTTGGTGGTCTGTACATTACATTACATATTTTTATATAAATGCATGTATGTTAAGTATTGGCCTTCTTCAATTTGATGATATATGGGCTGATATTGATGCTCCCATGCCCCGATATAAGATCTGAATATGGTTCAAGCTGAACATGGTCTTAGCTGCTATGAATACTCCACTATGGGGGTCTTCCTTTCTATCTCTGCGGATGACATCGTACCCAAGCTAGGGCAACAAATTTTCGCTAGTGTTGATTTTGTCAGTTAAGTATGCTCCATCAGGGTCTTCCCATCTTGCGGATGATGTCACTGGTGGTGGGAGGATGTCTGGTTGGGAGGATTCCAGTAAAACTTGGAGGTCATTGCATTTGTTCTTAACACTCTGAAAGTTCATTAATAGTACTTATAGCTGTCTCTGGGATCTCTTAGGCTGGTGTTGGGCCTATGCTTGATTATCTGTGTGTTGATGGAGCTAGTGGCTCGCCAATATCAGATATCTGTGATGATATACTACTGTGACTTCTGTCGTATGTGCAATCCGTACACACTGATAGTACTGAATGTGTTGCTGTCAGTGAGTCAGTAAGATCACATAGCAAGGTGGAATGATTTGGTGCATTACAGACTATGTAGTACCAGGATACTGATGTATTAGTGAGAGTATTCTTCAGAGTCTGTCCCTGTGCAGGCTGCGTGGTAATCGCATGCAAGTGCCTTCTGTCCCCATCGACAGGCTTTGTCACATATGGCATACAGGTATTTTGGAGGTCTGGGACCAGGATTAGTTTGTATGTCTCCAATTACTATCAGAACTGTACATAGATGTATTATGAACTATACATGGGTTCCTACTCCTGAACCATTCAGTGTTTCTAAACAAAAAGTACAAACTTGTAATAAGGGATATTAACATTCTGCTGTAACAAAATTGAGAAGTCTTTGTCTGGGTATGGTATTTCAGATGTTTCAATGGGGCTTTGGGGTGTCGGTCTTACCACAATGATCATAATACAAACAGCTGATAGAAACACTGCCATTGTTTGTTTACATATGTCACCACACCGGAAGTGACAAAAATATTATGTCCATTTGACTTACAAACAAGACAAACAATCAATCTGTCAATCTGTCTGCTCAAGTCAGATGAGCAGATTAAAATCATATTGAAGATTGAAAAAGAGTTCTGAAGTGGTCTCTTGATGACCAAGAAGCCAGTTGATATGAGATTATAGAAAAAATTTGGTAATGAGGAAGAAGCATCTTGTTTAACTGAGCACTTCTTCTCTCTCTTTATATACACTACTGTGGATTTGTGTATTTATACAATCACTTTTTTTTTACTTTTAATACTTGTATGGATACATATCAGATATACTCACAAACAAGTCGATGTTTTTTTTTACTGTAAAAATATTCAAAATCCTGGTGGTTGAGTTATAAATAGTTTGGCTAAAAATAAAATTCTATTTGTAATGGAAAAAAATATTGAAATTTGACTTTTGGTCCACCTACTTGATGTACTGTCAAACAAGATGCTAGATCTACCAGTATTTGTATCAGCTTATGAAATTAAATCTAATTTTATATACAAGAATACAATTTAACCATTATACACAGGAAGAGTGTCAAGTGCTTAAGTTTGTATTTGTATAGTACATGTATTCTCTTCCCTACTTCAAAACTGCTGTGATTGTATTGGATATCAGGTGTATTTTCTCTATCTTAACCACATGGTTGTAATTATGCTATTGGACAATAGTGATATATTTCCTCATATCTCTGTATAAGTACTGGTAATTGTTAAGATGTTTCATGCCTTTATTAAAGAAACACACCACACATCTTGTATTGGCCTATAGGCTTTGAATTTTTTGTAATTACGAAATACTATTGTGGTCAATCAGGCCTGTGATTACAGGGATTAATATCATCAACATATGGGTCAGGTAAAAGTCCCACCATACCCAGTATAAAATTTACAATTTTTTCCCCAAATTTTGAGCAAAATTTCCCAAATACATTCACTGTACAGCTCGCACAACTTAATGTGCACAGGACCCTGTACAATAAATGGTCTTTTGACTTGGCAACCTCTGAAAATCAATGGCCTTTTCTGTAAATCAGTGACTTAGACCAGTCCAAATGTGTCATCAGGGGTGAATGATTTAACTCCTGGATTAAAAGTTTACAGTATGACCAATGTATCAGGGATCCAACCTGGTACCTTTTGCTTGCAATTTGAATGCTTTAACAGTATACTTGAGCGGCCAATAAACCTTTGGTGAATAAATGTTTTGATAATCTGCAGACATAAATAGATGCATTTCTGAACATGACAGTTCATTTAGTTCGGTATAAGCTTGGTATACGCTATAAGACATTGTAGAGTTCATTACAACAGTCGCTATAAGACATTGTAGAGGTCATTACACTTCGTAAACGGTGGTAGCTCTTTAATAGTTTTACAATTGTGAGTAGTTGTCTGTGGTTATTGCAAGACTTGACTGTTTGTATATTTATTCTGGAATTTCTTGTTTTTATGTACAAATGTAGCAGCTTGACTGTTTGTATATTTATTCTGGGATTTCTTGTTTTTATGTAGCAGTATGACATGTTTGTATATTTATTCTGGGATTTTCATACCTACTAATTTCTTGGTCCAGGATCAGAAAAATTTGGAAAATATACAACATTTTAAATGTTTGAAATTCCAAAATGAGAATTTTTGCATGTTTTGAGAGGAAAATACATGACTTTTTTGCATTTGGAATGGGTCCTGTGACTGGACCCAATAATAGTTTGAAAAATATACTGTTGTAAATGATAATGAAATCTTTTACTCATTTGAAGTCTGAATATGTACTAAAAATTTTAGTTTCAATTTCAAGGTATTGTTAATTTTATGGAAAAATCGTAAATATTTTGAATTGAGTAACAAAATCAACAAAATTATAAAAGTGTTTCTTATTCCCCAGATATTTTCCAAACAATTATATAGTCAAAATAATAGATAAATTTTAGCTTGAATATTGAGGAAATTTGATGACTAATCAGGTTCTGATTCACTTGGGTGATTTTATTGATTAGTTGTGGTCTGTCATGTGGTGGGTGTATGTTTAGGGAGCATGTGTAGTGTGTAAACTTTCGAACATCGTAAAACTTCTCAAAAGTCTCTTAATTCTCTGTATATAAATTGTGTAATTTATCTTTTGGTTAAGGGTTATATAAATTGGTACCTGAGATTTTAATAATTGAATAGAACTTGGGAAATAAGATGGTGCTTTAGGGAGCTTTGTATATAGAGTTCTGCTTACAGCTGACAAAAAGCGGGACGTCCTTGCTATATGCATGCATTGTAACAGACAATCATGATTAAGTTCTGAACTGCACCTCACCAAATCAGTTTTTATAGTTCAATTATTGACATATTCTTGACTGCATAATGCTGAATCTATTAATGTATTAAAATTCAATTACAGAAATAACATTTATGTTGTATCATATTCTCCCTAAATCACCATAGCTTCTTGGATGGCAAACCGTATATGTCCATGCTATAATTATTTGGATTGAAAAGTTCGCTTTTCGTTTAAATGTATCTCTCTGATATAAGGGCAAAAATTTAAATGAGATTGAAAAATTTCCAGGTATGCAATATTTGATTACAGGTACATGTTTTGATTACATTTTTTACATACCCACAGACAGAAAATAGGTAACATTGTTTTTGGCCTGTCTGTCACAGGAAATATGGCATATTGTTTTTGTTGTGTCTGGTGACAAAATAATTTCAGTTTCTTTCAAATAACTTTGGTTTCTTTCCTCAATTTTGAAACAAAATGTTATGTATTGTGTTTATAATGATGTCCAATCTAGGATGACTTCATTTGTAGCCAACGTTCAGCAATGTTTGATAGAGTTATGGGATTTTGGAATACCATGCATGACCTAGCTCAGGGTTTTTCCTAGGATGTTTTATATCTGGTTGCAAAATCCATTCCCAATGCAAAAATGGCAATTCCCAATATGGAATTTCAAGTTAAAGAATAAATTTTTTCAAAAAAAATGTCTCAAATAAACTTTTTCTGTTATAAAGCAATATGAGCTGTTGTCGGTGCAAAATTTTACAATCCCATTTTATGTAATATTTTATCATGTATATATCCCAAGGAGACAACCTGGTGGTTAGAATAACTAATGCAATCATTGAAACAATCTTGCTAAACGTAACCTGTTACATTCTGCCTCACTTTGACCATTGCAAATTAATTTTTGGTAATTTGCATGAAGATTACCAAGTGTCAAAGAAGCAAGTGTGGTTTGCAGTTGATAAATATTCTGTTCTTATGTCTTTGCATTTATTTTCGTACATCAATATTTCATACCTGAATCAGGCAAAGTTGGTTTTCTCCATCCTGGTACATATCAGTTTTAGCCAATAGCTAAAGTACAGATTAATTGACATCGGGAGAACTCAGTCAATGTACCGTGACATAGCAAAGTTGGCTCATTGAAATAAATGCTGCAGGTGAACCATATATTGACAATGAAACAAGAATAGACATACAAGAAAATAAAAAAAAATAATTCTATCAAAATGTGCATCCCAGCTAACACATGCTTTGTTTATTTGAGATTCAAGATGCAATTCAAATTAAGGGAATCATATGTAGTTTGGTCCAGTGGAGTGGTAGATTAAATTTGACTTTTACAGGAAAATCATAGTAACCTATTACTTTGTCATTTAACAGTTATTGTAATATTGAACAGAAGATAAGTTTTGAAATTTTGAATGAATATCAGTTATTTCTAGAATATTCAGCAGTCAGCACCTACACCAACAAAACAATTATTTCTGAGAATATTGTTCACATGCAATTCAAAAATAAATACTGCTTTCCACTAAACACAGATTAGACTTGGCAGTTTACTTTACAACAAAAAATAATATCTCAAAATGAAGGAACACTCAAGATTTTTCACCATAACATTATGAAATAAAGTGACACTGGGCACCTCTTGTAGGCCTACAGTAAATATATGTTCAGTTTTATAGTAACTGTTGCAAAAAAATAAATAACAAACAACTACTTATTTTGGAAACTAGTTTTCTTTCATTCATAATATATTACCCATGTAATAGTCCTCCGTAGTGTCTAATGATGATAAACAACATTTAAACTGGAACTGCACAACTTCACCACACATGGCAGCACAAGTTTATTGCTTTTATTTTGTCGGTAATGTTAGCATTCATTTCAGGGTAACATTAAAGACTGTAACAATTTCTTTTAGTGACCTAATTTTTTTGTTCATATAAATGCTACAATCGCATGCAGATCACACGATTATAATTATAGCTTTACTCCACTGGATGGCGGACACATTTAAATACAGGTCGACTTAAACATAAACTGATTGTGTCAAGGGCTGAGAGTTTGGGGCTAAGATTGCTGACAGACAATGCACTCGAAGGACTGAGATCCCCCTGACAAAATTACAAAGTGCATTTGATTTGGTGAAAGAGTTTATCTAAAAGATCACTGCATATGGAAATACAGTCAGATTATTTATGGTAATTTAATTCTAATGAAACTAACCAGCCTGGCTCAGTCGGTAGCGCGTTCGACTCTTGATGGTGAGGTCATTGGTTTTAGTCCAGCCAGTGGCAGATTGGTTTCCTGTCCTTCGGAAGAGACAGTAAAAACCGAGGTTCCATGTCACAGTAGGTGTTGGCACGTTAAAGAACCCTCATTGCTCAATGGTCGTAAGTGCTGAGCAAAGGCCAAAATTTGAGGCCCTTCACCTGCATTTGGTAATGTCTCCATATGAGTGAAATATTCTTGAGTGGGATGTTAAACAACAATAAACAAACAAACAATCTAATGAAATTTTTTTCTACAAATTACTTTGAAAAGAAGATCATTTACAATGTTTAAAGCAATATGAGCTACAGTGTAGGTGAAAAATTTTACATGCCCATTTTATGTAACATTTTATCTTACATATCCAAAGAGACCATCTGATGGTTAGAATAACAAATGCATGCATATAATTGCAACAATCTTTCCAAATGTGACCCATAATATCAGGGTTTTTTTTTGTCTGCCATTACACTGAGCACTGCAAATTAACTTTTGGTAGTTTTTATGAAGATTACTGAGTGTCCAATAAGCATGTGCTATTTGCAGCTAATATATAATCTATTCTCATTACCCTTTGCGTTTATTTTCGTTTATTTTCGTACTTCATCATTTAGTACCTTAATCAGGCTACATTGTAAGTTGGTCTTTTCCGGCTTTCAAAACATTCATTTCTGGAAGTGTCCATGTGCTGGGAATATCGGGTGATCTTGACCTATTTTTAACTCGTCTCATTGCATTCTCGGCTTCATTCTTGACACATATGAACTGCCCAACTTCACCAGACATGGCGGCACAATTGTAAAACATGAGATACACATAGTTTTCACAGTTATATTGTTTTGATTTTGATAATGTCAGCTTTCATTTCAGGTAACAGTAAAAATTAGAATTTTTTTTTTAGTAACCTGATATTTTTATTCATATATTCATCCGATTTGTTTCAGATATTTACAATAGCATTGAAAAACACATGTTTTACATAATGCATGTACTTTCCAATGAAATTAACGTCCTGTATTTTAAAAGTAAATATAAAACACATAAAAATCGGCCAACTTTAACATACACTGATTGTGCCAAGGGCAGAGATTGTTGATAGACCGAGCACGTAAAGGGCCAAGATCCCCTGACAGAATTATGAAGCACATTTGATATGGTGTAAAAGTTTATCTGAAAGGTCATTGCATATGGAAATACACCCTGATTTTTTTAAGGTACTGGAAAACTTAAATTCTAATAAAATAAATACATGTAACTTCAAAAGGAAGATCTTCCACAACATTTCATGTTTTTGATAATGTATTTGAACACACATTTTATCATATTCTCGTCTACATGGCTCAGGACATAAATCAACATTGTGAAAGCTTGCATGTATATCACTTAAAGCTAAGATGTTGTATATTTTCCCAATTTTCCAGACCGTGGACCCAGAATTCCAGAAGTAGGAAAAAACCCTGTAGCTCTCTAGGGCAAAAGTGTTTGCAAATATATCTTCTCGTTGACTGTATCTTGTTTTCATTATAACTTTGGTATTATGTTTTATAATATTCATATTTTTGTAGGTATACAATTCAGATTAAACATGGAGAATTTCAGTGGCAAGTGCGGAGACGTTACAAACATTTTGTTAACTTGCATCAGTCTCTTAAGCTGTTTCGCATGCGCCACAAGCTTCCTGTTCCAACAAAAACGTAAGTTTAATTAAAAAATTTATCTCATTGTTATTTTTGTTCAGTGCAATTGATAAGTGATTTGGTGATTTGCTAGTTTTATATTGTAGTCTAAGGTTACTGTAGACCATTCATGTCATAATTGGGTAATAATTCATACCAGATAGCATACATGTATGGTATAGTTAACATTCCATAAACAAATTCGATGATTCTGAATCCCAGAATGTGATGGGGAAAACACACAAATCGAATTTATTAAGAGTGAAATAATGTGAAAAGAAATATTTACAAAGTAATAGGAGACATAATTAAATTTGACAGTGTTAGTGAAAATATAGGTTTAAGATGCTAATAGTAAGATTGATTTGGGAGCGTTAAAATCTTGTATCTATGCAGCATGATGACAAAGAAAACATAAGCTATGCTGCAGTAGTAAGGACTTGAGTCCACAGTCAAATCCAAATGAAATACATGAGGAAAGAATCTTAGTCACAATTGGTACAGACGTCTCAACAACTGCCATCGAACAGTTAGTGAAACAGAGTATTATACTGACCGTAAAATTTGCAGAACATTGACCTCAAATGCGGTTTTCAATATATGTGTGTCAATAATTTGTCAGTGAGTACTTTACCTCAGTATATGAAATGTTCAAATGTTGAACAAGCCCTGACATATTGGATCATTTGTGAAATATAAACTCCATAAAAAAATTTCAAATGATTTAGTAGTAACTTGTACTCTGGAACCTTTTTGATGATCAAATAGTAATAGGTGCTCACACCTTTTTGATCATCACATAGTAACTGGTGTGCTGAAACCTTTTTGATGATCAGATAGTAACTGGTGCTCTGAAACCATTTTGATGATCATATAGCAACAGGTGATCTGAAACCTTTCTGAGGATCAGATAGTAACAGATATTCAAACCTTTTTGATGATATGATAGTAACAGGTGCTCTGAAACCTTTTTAATGATGAGATAGTAACAGGTGCTCTGAAACCGTTTTGATGATCAGATGGTAACTATTGCACTGAAACCTTTTTGATGATCAGATAGGAACAGGTGCACTGAAACCTTTTTGATGATCAGATAGTAACAGGTGCTCTGAAACCTTTTTTATGATCAAATAGTAATAAGTGCTCTGAGACATTTTTAATGATCAGATAGTAACTGGTGCTCTGAAACCTTTTTGATGATCAGATAGTAACTGAAATGTTTTTTTGTCTAAAGATAGTAACAGGTTTTCAAATATTTTTGATAATAGGACAGTAACAAGTGTTCTGATATCTATCCAATTGTAAGATAATAATGATGCATCCTTTTAAAGAAAAGATGATAATTCCAGTGAATCTCTAGCTATCTTTTTGGATGTATAGTTATAATGTTGACACCAACATTTTTTCAGCATAGGATGCATGTGTTTTGTTAAAATTCATGTACAATAAAGGTGTTTGCTCTAGTGAGTCATGTACATTTGTTTAACAAACAATGCATCTATTTACTTATAATTTATATGCAGGGGTATACATGTAATATTGTTGTTGTGAAATATTAATCATGTTTATGTAGGATGTACAGTCTGTGTCATTAAAACTAATCCAATCCCAGTTATGTTATTGAAATAGATAGTTATAGGAACAATTTGAATGGAAGATCACCCTAGAGATGAATATAAAAATAATGAATTATCTAGTCAATATGTATTGGCTTTTCGTGCTTTGAAATAAATCAGGATTTGCGGTCAACTCTATGTATAATTAAACATTAATCTATTCCAAATTCACTTTACAACATGTCAACATAGAAGCTGACTCATCAAATAAGTAGCAAATTTTCTGATGTGAAGGCAGACATTTTGTAATCAGTCAATTATATCTTTGTGTGACAGCTGTACCTGTACGGCTGGGATACAAAGAAATACAAAGAAACACAAAACTCTTGAGTACAGATAAAACTTGCATACTATGAAGTAATAATTGATTAGATGTTAGACGTGGGTGTATTTTATGTTGTCATATTACGTCTCTCCTCTGATATCTGTAAAGCAGTTTGAGGTCATTACTCAAAATTTGTATACCGGTATATACAGTATTAGTTCCTGGTTTTGTGTGGTTGTATTTTTTCAGTGGTATTTTATGCCACCTGTTCAAGGTTTATTTTATCAGTGTTATTTTAGAAAGTCCCAGGGACCGACAAGAACAAAATTCCTGAGTCCTTTCTTAAATTTGTGAGTCCCCAAGTCAATGAAATTAAAGAAAATACATGAAAACAAAGGCACACATTTTCAGTCTCAACTTAAAAAAAATACTGAGTTTTTAATGCATACTTGGAACTCATTAAAATTTATGTTTTGCATCCTGAAAATATTTGATGCATTAAAGACACAGAAATCATGCATAAGAGAAAACTCTGCCTGTCTGATGATGGAGAGAACCTGGTTACAAGGTACCTGGGAAGGTGTCTTCCCTTCAACATATAACTTGGCAAACATTCTCGCAAAGTCAGCTTAGGTTTCAGAGGAACTCAAAACCCACATTGACTAGACGTGGGAAATTTCATGGTTTAAATTAGGATGCTCAAACCACTCGGCCACGGTGGCATGCTGTTCGTTCCTGGTACATGTCTAACTTAACTCCTAGAGACCCAGATGTACAGATTGTTTACATAAATGTCACACACTCCAGGATTTGCAGCTTCGAGTCCTGCTGGAACCTGCGTTGATTTTGTGTGAAAATTCGCTAGGTTGCTTATGGAAGGTCAGTGATATCTTCCCTGGTACATTGTAACTGGGTTCTCCTCTCCACCATTACAAACTGGCGGCCATCATGTGACTGAAAAGTTGTTAAATGTGTCATAAAACACAATTCAAACCAATTAAAATTCTAGGCAAATATATTGTATAAATCAAACACTTACAATGACATCACAAATATATTGTATAAATCAAACACTTACAATGACATCAACTAGGCAAATATATTGTATAAATCAAACACTTACAATGACATCAACCAGGCAAATATATTGTATAAATCAAACACTTACAATGACAACAACTAGACAAATATATTGTTTAAATCAAACACTTACAATGACATCAACTAGGCAAATATATTGTATAAATCAAACACTTACAATGACATCAACTAGGCAAATATATTGTATAAATCAAACACTTACAATGACATCAACTAGGCAAATATATTGTATAAATCAAACACTTACAATGACATCAACTAGGCAAATATATTGTATAAATCAAACATCAAACATCAACTAGGCAAATATATTGTATAAATCAAACACTTACAATGACATCAACCAGGGAAATATATTGTATAAATCAAACACTTACAATGACATCAACTATGCAAATATATTGTATAAATCAAACACTTACAATGACATCAACCAGGCAAATATATTGTATAAATCAAACACTTACAATGACATCAACAGGCAAATATATTGTATAAATCAAACACTTACAATGACAACTAGGACATTGTATAAAATCAAACACTACAAGACAAAATAGGCAAAATATATTGTATAAATCAAACACTTACAATGACATCAACTAGGCAAATATATTGTATAAATCAAACACTTACAATGACATCAACCAGGCAAATATATTGTCTAAATCAAACACTTACAATGACATCAACCAGGGAAATATATTGTATAAATCAAACACTTACAATGACGCCAACTAGTCAAATATATTGTATAAATCAAACACTTACAATGACATCAACCAGGGAAATATATTGTATAAATCAAACACTTACAATGACATCAACTAGGCAAATATATTGTATAAATCAAACACTTACAATGACATCAACTATGCAAATATATTGTATAAATCAAACACTTACAATGACATCAACTATGCAAACAATGAAATCAAACACTTACAAGGACATCAATAGGCAAACTATTGTATAAATCAAACACTTACAATGACATCAAACTAGGCAAATATATTGTATAAATAACACTTCAATGACAACAACTAGGCAAATATGTTTAAATCAAACACTTACCATGACATCAACTAGGCAAATATATTGTATATAAACGCTTACAATGAACAACTAGGCAAATATATTGTATACAAAACTTACAATGACATCAAACAGGCAAATATATTGTATAAATCAAACACTTACAATGACAAACTAGGCAAATATGTTGTTAAATCAAAAACACTTACAATGACATCAACTAGGCAAATATATTGTATAAATCAAACACTTACAATGACAACAACTAGGCATATTGTATAAATCAAACACTTCATGACGTCAACAGGGAAATTGTATAAATCACGTCAACTAGTCAAATATATTGTATAAATCAAACACTTACAATGACGTCAACTAGTCAAATATATTGTATAAATCAAACACTTACAATGACATCAACTAGGCAAATATATTGTATAAATCACTTACAATGATATCAACTAGGTATTGTATAAATCAAACACTTACAATGACATCAACCAGGAAAATATATTGTATAAATCAAACACTTATCAACTAGGATTGTATAAATCACACTTACAAGGACATCAACCAGCAAATATATTGTATAAATCAAACACTTACAATGACATCAACTACAAATATATTGTACTTACAATGACATAGGCAAACTACTGTTTAAATCAAACTTACAATATCAACTGTATATTGTATAAATCAAACACTTACAATGACATCAACTAGGCAAATATATTGTATAAATCAAACACTTACAATGACATAGGCAATGTCAAACACTTCAATGACATCAACTAGGCAAAATATATTGTATAAATCAAACACACAATTACCAGGGAAATATATTGTATAAATCAAACACTTCATGACGTCTAGGCAAATATATTGTATAAATCAAACACTTACAATGACATCAACTTAGGCAATTGACATCACACTTATGGCATCAACCAGGGAAATATATTGTATAAATCAAACACTTACAATGACATCAACTAGGCAAATATATTGTATAAATACTTACGACATCAACTAGGCAAATATATTGTATAAATTCGCCTATAATGACATCAACGGATATTGTATGGATCAAAATTACAATGACATCAACTACCGTATGTATTCGCCTATAAGTCGGATTTTCTGGAGCAAAATTACGATCTCAAAGGAGGGTACCGACTTATAGTCGAGTCCTAGTGTGTAGGCAAAAAGTTAGACCTTATTTTGCCAAAGGTAAGTTGTGAAAACCTGTGTCTGTGACCGGGATAATGTCTTACCGGTTGGTCAAGTTTCATCGGTAAGTATAAGTTAAAGTACTACAACGTTGTCTTCGATAATGAAGTGATATTGAATGTACCTTGTTTTTGTTTTTATTTCAAATACGTAGATCTACATAGCTGTTTTAAGATATTTAATGTAAATATCCATCTAGGCTGTCTAAAGTACATGCACATGTTCCACTTCAATCAGCTGTCATTTTTAAAAGACATAACCAGAAGTAAGTTATACTACTAAAAACGGAAACGGACTGAATTCATGAACAGACCTAGATTTTAAAAGTATGATACGAAGAAACAAAAAATATCATATTTAAGTATTTTATTTTTTGCCAGAGTCAGTGCTTCAATGCGGATGGCATTTCTCGTCACAATAAAACCTTGCTGCCTTAATTCTGTGATCCACACACTGAGATCTTTCTCTAACTCAGCATTAGGCGAAGGATTGTGTCTTATTTTCTTAATAGATTTTTTCACAGTCTGTAGGGCCCTTTTTTTAGATCGCCAGTCACGAATCAATTTTTCGAATTTTCAATTTTTTCACGTTGTAGGGCCCTTTTTTTAGAGAGTCACGAATCAATTTTTCTTTATAGAGAAATTTCTCTCAGTCTCAGCGTTGGTATATTTCTCTGCATATTCCACTACTTTAAGTTTAAATTCTGCATCGTATGCATTTCTCTTGCGTTTAGACATGATGTTAGAACTATCGTTCAATTTTTTCCTCTCAAAATTTACGAACTTCACTACACGCTATCAGTCAGAAAAGTAAAACTATAAATACTTTGAATAACACCTTTACTCAAACTATACTGTAAAAACAAGAAACCATAGATACTGTGGGCATAATGTCTACATAAGCGCCAGTTTACTGCGACTGTAATTATCAAACAATGGGTTAGGTTCTCGTGTCAAAACACTTGTGTACACACGTGATTAAATTGTAATATAGAGGACATTTACAGAAAACAATAGATCAAACGGGTATCATAGATTGTTCACTTAATTTCAAGTTAATACGACAGGTAACACGTGCTTGGCAGATAATTAACTACATAACCAATTTTAATGCGTGTCCGGGATTGGTCCGTTTTCAATTTTAATCAGCTTCAAGACTCTTCCTGATTCGGCACATGAACAGGTAGGGCGGGTAAATAAACGTTAGTAGAGCGTATCGGAAAAGTGAACTACATCGGGAATATTAATTTTGTGACAAAATACAACAAAAATATAATTATAAAATAACTTTTATTGATATGGAATAGATGCGTGTATTAAAAAAAGAAGTACCGGTAATATCAATTTTCATGACATTTTATTCCCAGCACTGTTTAGATAGATGCCGTATTCGTCATATTCTAGACATGTTTCTGAAGACGAGTGCATATTATTCGTTTTTTTAAACATGTTTGATGACAAGACTGATGTTTTCTTTAATAAAGATCGCCAACAATTTTTTTCACTTGATGCATTTCATCGTTTTTTCACACCGACTTATAGGCGGGTCAACGGCAAATCCCAAGAATTTAGGCCCAAAGTCTACCTCCGACTTATAGGTGAATCGACTTATAGGCGAATACATACGGTAGGCAAATATATTGTATAAATCAAACACTTACAATGACATCAACTAGGCAAATATATTGTATAAATCAAACACTTAAAATGACATCAACTAGGCAAATATATTGTATAAATCAAACACTTACAATGACATCAACTAGGCAAATATACTGTATAAATCAAACACTTACAATGACATCAGCGTAGGCTTGAATTAGATACTGTAAGTAACATATAATTTGTGGATATTTTATTTCACCTCATTCTCACCAGTTCAGATATATTGGTGAATACCCGATTTGTGATTTTAGTTTTGCAAAAGTCTGAATTTGTAAGTTTATCTTCCCCAAATTAAAACTGATTGTATGTACCAGAGAACCCAGTTGCACAATATATGTATATTGTTAGATTTAACTTAAAGTTGAATAAAATTAAACTAATAGGTGACTAGGTCCTGGTATGTAAAAGTATTTACAAAAAAAACAATTGTGGCATGAATGGTTCACCATTGTTAGAATTTCTTAGTGTGTTTTTATGTAGCTGACATTTGTTTTCTGTGTCATAGCTAACCTCATTTTTGCTTCATTTTACTGTTTTAAAACTATATAATCTTTACTCCTGGATTGATTTAAGGATTGTTTTTTAATTGTTTGAACAAAATGGAATATACATGCAATGACTCATGAAAAAAATTGAATTTTTTCCCATGAGTCATTGCATGTGTATTCCATGTTTTTCAAAAAAATGAAAAACAATCCTTGTATTTATATATATTACCATTTTCTGTGAATCTTCAGTCAGGTGGATGCGAAATTGACTTTTCAAGGAGGGGGATGATGTAACAGCTGTGTGCCAAGCATTGAATATAAATGCAACCAGTATGTTTACTTGCATTGAAAGAAATAACAGTCTGTATGTAAATATAAATAGCTAAATTCTGAAAGACCAGTCCACCTTTTTTTTTAAAATGATGAAACTGGAGAATCCTTTTATCATCAGGAGATTGTATTTCTTTTCTGCTGAGAGTTTTACAAATTTCTTTCAACTGACTATTTCTGCTTGACCTAGGACATATATTGTTCACCATTAGATGTGGGTTTTTGTTAGCCCACCATGAACAGATGGCGGGCTATTCTTATCACTCTTCGTCCGTGGTCCGTTGTACGTTGTCCGTCCTTAAACACATCTTGTTATCACTGCCATGTTGCCATCAAGTTTGTTATCACCATTTCTCAGAAAGCACTGAATGGATCTTTATGAAATTTGACATATAGGTTCTCCTTGAGGTCTAGTTGTGCAAAGTACATTTTTAAGTGGGTTGGATCATAAAATGGCTGCTAGATGGCCATCTTGGATTTTGACAATTAAAGTTTGTTATCGCTATTTCTCTGAAAGTACTGAAGGGATCTTTATGAAATTTTATATATAGGTTCTCTGTGAGGTCTAGTTGTGCAGTGTACATTTTCAGGTGGTTCAGATCACAAAATGGCTGCCAGGTGGCCAATTTGGATTTTGACAAATAAAGTTTGTTATCGCTATTTCTCAGAAAGTACTGAAGGGATCTTTATGAAATTTTATATATAGGTTCTCCGTGAGGTCTAGTTGTGCAGTGTACATTTTCAGGTGGTTCAGATCACAAAATGGCTGCCAGGTGGCCATCTTGAATTTTGACATTTAAAGTTTATTATCGCTATTTTTCAGAAAATACTTAAGGGATCTTTATTGAATTTAATATATTGGTTTTCCTTGAGGTTTAGTTGTGCAGTGTACATTTTCAGGTGTGTCGGATCACAAAATGGCTGCCAGGTGGCCGTCTTGGATTTTGACAATTAAAGTTTATTATGTATTTCTTGAAAATCATTTATATCATCTACCACTGAGCCATGTATTTCTTATTTGTTATGGGTAGACACATTCATTGGTATGATCATTGGGTCATATGGGGTGTTCTTGCCCACCCCTTGAAATTTATATTTTTACTTATAACATAAAAACCCTTCACAGATCCTCTGTTTAAACATATATATTATTGATTGTTATGGGAAAACACATTCAGTAGTGTATGTAGAGTACTGCCACATGACTGAAATATACACTTTGCTACATTTGATATCAAATCAGGGCCCAGAGAGAGATATTATTATGTGTAATGTTAGTTTTACTCAATACAGGTCACAACCAGCATTTTCACTTTTAGAAGTTGACAGGTATGGTTAAGCTATCTTGGATTATAGCAGTTTATATTTGGTATTGTTATAATCTTGTGAGAAAGCATTTGACAGATATTTAGGTTTTAGTTCAAATACATTGTTAAGCCACAAAATAAGAGAAAAGAACAGTCTGTCATAGATCAAATGAAGAACATTCGATGGTGGGCACCAAGATCCCTCTGGGATTTCGTTTGTTTGTTTTTTTTTACAAAGGATGAAATATGGTTTTATTATCATCATTATTATTATTGTTATTATTATTATTATTATTATTATTATTATTATTATTATTATTGTTAGTTCACCTGAACCAAAGGTTCAAATGAGCTTTTCTGATCGCCTTTTGTCTGTCGTCTGTCTGTCCATCTGTCTGTCCATCCGTCCTTCTGTAAACTTTTCACATTTTCGTCTTCTTTTCCAAAACTGCTGAAGGGGTATTGATGAAACTTTATAGGAAGCTAGTACTCAAGGTCCTCTACCAAATTTGTACATTTCAGCCCGATTGGCTCAGGAGTGGATCCGGGTGGGGCAAAAGAGGTCCCAGGGAATATCCCTCTTTAAAAATCTTTTTTCCAGAACCATTGTATAAATTGAAAAACTTACTGTATCTGAGTGATCTACATAGATGCATAATTCAAGATTGTTAATTTCATTCAAATCCTAAAAAATAAATTTTTGATGCGTTTTTGACGTCTTTTTAGACTTTGTAGTTTTCATTCATTTTTGTATCATTTCTTTGATTTTCTCCGTTATTATTCATTATAATGCATTTATTTTAATGTGTTTTACCTGTGGTTTGGTAGATAAATGCTTTCCTGAAAAAAATTTGCTGAAATTAATTTTTTTTAATGTTTTATGAATTTTTTTAAACTGCAAAAATGAAGGGGGGGGGGGGGTTTGGTATTTTTCCACATTTTCAACTTCTTCTCCAAAACCACTGAAGGGATTTTTATGAAACTTTATAGGAAGTAAGTACTCAAAGTCCTCTGCTAAGTTAACGGTTACTAATTTCGGCCAGATCAGCCCAGGGGTGAATCCAGGATGGAGCAAAAGAGGCCTAGGGGTACCCCTCTTTAAAAATCTTCTCCAGAACTGCTGGAAAACTAATTGCATCTGAGTGATTTTTATGGATGTATGATTCAATTCCCTGTTTTTGAAATAAAATGGAAAACTAATTTTGTTTATGACATCTTTCCCAGCTTTGTCATTTTCATTCATTTTTAAGTCTCCTCCACTCCTAAGGAGTGTAAAAATAATTTGTAAATTTGAGATTCCCATATTTGTTAGATATCAACACAGTTCAGGTGAGCGATGTGGCTCATGGGCCCCTCGTTATTTTTGCAACCAAAATGTTTATTCACCACATGTAACTATTGACTTGAACTAGTCTGTTGTGATGTGTAAAAAGTATCAATTATAGTCAACCATGCACTATGTTGGAATTTATGTGTGGGGTAAATTACTCTAAATACGTGATAAAGAGGTTTTTATGTAAATCCCCCCCCCCCCAACACACACACCAGTCCCACAGTCATGCTAAGAATTATTGTTAAATTCAGGTCGTGATATCTCTTTAAAAAAATCACAAATAACAAGCATGATTTTATTATGATCTGCTCACTGTTAATACTGTCAGGTGTTCCTGTTATTATTATGATTTGCTTATTGTTAATACTGTCATGTGTTCCTGTTATTATTTTGATCTTCTCATTGTTAATACTGTCACGTGTTCTTGTTATGATTTTGATCTGCTCACTGTTAATACTGTCATGTTTTCCTGTTATGATTTTGATCTGCTCACTGTTAATACTGTCACGTGTTCCTGTTATGATTTTGATCTGCTCACTGTTAATACTGTCAGGTGTTCCTGTTATGATTTTGATCTGCTCACTGTTAATACTGTCAGGTGTTCCTGTTATGATTTTGATCTGCTCACTGTTAATACTGTCATGTGTTCCTGTTATGATTTTGATCTGCTCACTGTTAATACTGTCATGTGTTCCTGTTATGATTTTGATCTGCTCACTGTTAATACTGTCATGTTTTCCTGTTTTTATTTAGCTCTGAAAGGTAATTATGTCTTGTAGATAGTTCACCTCTGTTTCTCGACATTTCCCCACCCTTTGTACATCCCGATACACATCTTTCATTCACTTGTATCTGACACAATAGTTATGCTAGTCAAGATCATAAATGAGTCTTATGAATATTCATGACGAGGTAAACTCGGGTAAAGTTGTGGACCATAAAGAAATTCTAAGACAAATTTCTTTCTCAAGTGATAAAATACTTAAGTATGGCATGTAGCAGACTTAAGTAAATCTTAACAGTGAAAATGGCTGCCCCCTATGTTCGCCTCTAGATAAATAAACGCAAATGCAATTGTCATTGTCGTCCTAGAGTATTTCGGGACATGGTTAATCCTTTGGCTGTCGAAAACAATGTGTTATTTGAGCGAAATAGGTTTAGGAGACCAACACCTCTTTCTCTGTTGGCTTGTTTTGGTCATACGACTTTTGTTTACATTAACAAAAGGGACGGTGTAAATTTAGTCCAGTATATGTGCCCCAGTGTATGTTCCGAGTCATTTATCTTATCTAATGAATAATAATTTACATGTATCTTGAATATCATATATTATATACATAATATATATTATATGTATAAATTATTGACTTTGGTCATGTACTTGCATTTTACAAGACGTTTTTTAATGTTTTGAAAAATTTATATAACAATTTCCCTTTTTATGCCAGAAAATGTGCTACCAACTTAAATTTTAACGTGTTTTATTCCTCTTGGTCGGTTATTAAATAATTAATCATAGATTATATTAAGAATAATGTTCAAACATCGAAGTTACATGAATCAAGACATAAATTTGGACATATGTCCTGGACGAGATTTACACTGCCCCTTGACAATCTTACCTCAGTTGAGAAATTTCTAAAGTCATTTTATGGTCTGTGAGTTTTCACTTTTTACTTACATGTAGATGAGTAAATTCTTGACTTTTCAGAATAAAATTTGTCTAAGAAATTTCTTTGTTTATGGTCTTGGGCCCAGGTAGCGGCATTATGAAACTTTAATCAAGTATAAGAATGTTCTCAACATGGGCTGCTCTGTCAGTCATATTTCAGGTTTTGCCAAAGTTCAGTAAGAATTTTAGACTTGAGTAATTCTCAAGTTTTATGGTGCCAGGACCCAAAATGGTCAAATTTACTCAGAACTCAATCTCAACTGACTTTTCATGATTTCAAAATTAAAAACACAAAATTAATGTTGCAATTGGACATGTTTGTATATTGAAAGCATACAAATGTAAATGATAAATTATTACTCATTTTAAGAAAAGGACAGAAATATTAAAAAGTTGTTTTAGTACACTTTCATATGTTGAGTTCCATACTCAAATGTTTTTATTAATTTTCTAAAGGAAACCCAAATTTTCTGTGAATAACAAACAACAGTAACGTGTTTGCTATTCAGTCAGGTCCGGAAGCAGTCATGTGTGAGCTGGTGTATTTAGTATGATTCATTTTGCATTTGAACCATGAAGTTTTTCACTTCTGTTCAGTACAGGTTAGAGCCTCACTGGAACCTAATCTAATTTTGTAAGAGAGTTTGCCAGATTACTTGAGGAAATTCAGTGGTCTCTTCCCAGGTGCATTGTTACTGGGTTCTCTTCTCCACCATTAAAAGCTGGCTGCCACCATGTAGCTAAAAAATTGTTGCATGCGGTATAGAACAATATTTAAAAAAGTTGAAAATGATATGCTGCTATTGATAATGGTTTTAATTAAAATAGCCAAAACACAGTCTATTTTTTTTCATTCCCTCTTTGCATTTGAGATTTAGTAAATAGGTATAGTAGAAAGTTTGTTGTAGAAAAGTCACTTAAATTTTAAAAAAAATTAAATAAGAGAAAATTCATTCAGATTGTTGTTTCACAACTTTGTGGCAAACAAGTGGTGTGTTACCAGTGAACCTTGTTGTAAATCTATTTGTTATATATGTTTGATTAAATCAGAAATAAAAGATTTCCCTTGCTTTATCAAACCAAACAAAAATTAAGAGTGTTTTCCCTTTATTTCACACTACTCAAGACAATGTCATAATTTTATAGATGTGTAATTAGAAACATATACATCCCCTAACTAAGCAATACCCTGTACATTCCCGATTGCACTTAACCAAGAATTGACTAAACATTCGTTATTACATTTTACCAAGAAATGGCTATACATTCCCTGTACGTTAAACCTTTATTCAAGTATAGCCCTGTACGTCCCCTATAACATTTATTAAAGAACTGTCCTATACATCCCCTATGACATTTATTTAAGTACTGCCCCATATATCCCCTATGTCATTTATTAAAGAACTGCCCTATACATCCCCTATGTCATTTATTCAAGTACTGCCCTATACATTCCCTGTTATGTTTATTCAAAAACTGCCCTATACATCCCAAATGACATTTCTTCCAAAATTGCCCTATACATCCCCTATTGACATTTATTCAAGAACTGCCCATTACATCCCCTATGACATTTATTTAAGTACTGCCCTATACATCCCTTATGACATTTTTTAAAGAACTGCCTTATACATCCCCTTTGTCATTTATTCAAATACTGCCCTATACATTTCCTGTTATCTTTTCCAAGATCTGCCCTATAATCACACATGACATTTATTCAAGAACTGCCCTATACATCCCCTATGACATTTATTTAAGAACTGCCCTTCACATCCCCTTTTACATGTACATTTGACCAATCAATGTCCTATACATCCCTTTTAACTGGTATATTTAAGCAACAATGGCTATTGCTCACCTTGCATGGCTGGAAACAAGAGGTTTTTTAAGAATACAAGTTTACCACTTTTTCAATATAAGTATGTATTTTGTGAACTATCCAAAAAATGAAAAAATGGGTTGGTTTAAACATTCCTGGGCAAACATTAGCTATTCTTCTCTACTCTCATAAAAAAACAGGATGTTTACATTACTCTATTTTAGCTGTAACATCCTGATGTGAGTTTTTAAAATCTATATTCTATTTTGGTTGATATTAATGTTTAGGTTTGCAAAATTCTGTTGATTTTTTTTTGTGTACTTTGTTTTTATGCCAAAACTAACCAGCTTCAGTTACACCCATACAGATATTTTTCAGTTTTAGATTGCAGAAGGAAGATTGTGTATCACATATGCCTCCAACATCTATCTGTTTGCCTTTTCCAGTTTTTGATACATAAACATATTTACATATATGTACTGCCTATTGATACTCTTATCATTCCCTCTGTAGATAATTCAACCATGGAAGTGGGGTTGACTTCAATATAATTGAATTGTATTGGTTGTATTTGTACTAAGATAATATATTGAACATAATACAGGAAATTTCCTAGGTCGTTTTGAGTTCTGGTAACTGGACCGATTCTCAATGGGAAAAAAGGCATATATTTTTCTTCCATACATGCAAAAATTCCCTATTTTGAGTTTCAAAATTAGGAATAAAGTATTTCAAACAAATGTCTCAAATTTTAAAAGTTGTTCTGTTTTAGTTTAAATGTATATTTTTCAAATTTTTATACCCTGCACCCAGAATTTAGGAGGTAGGACATTCCTTGTATTACTGTACATCAGCTGGGCTTACTGTACATCAGCTGGGCTTACTGTACATCAGCCAGTCTAACTGTACATCAGCTGGTCTAACTGTACATCAGCTGATCTTACTGTACATCAGCCAGTCTTACTGTACATCAGCCAGTGTTACTATACATCAGTCGGTCTTACTGTATATCAGCCAGTCTTACTGTACATCAGCCAGTCTAATTGTACATCAGTCGGTCTTACTGTACATCAGCCAGTCTTACTATACATCAGTCAGTCTTACTTTACATCAGCCAGTCTAATTGTACATCAGTTGGTCTTACTGTACATCAGCCGGTCTAACTGTACATCAGCCGGTCTTACTGTACATCACCCAGTCTAACTGTACATCAGTCAGTCTAACTGTAATCAGTCGGTCTAACTGTACATCAGCCGGTCTAACGGTACATCACTCAGTCTAACTGTACATCAGCCGGTCTAAATGTACATCAGCCAGTCTAACTGTACATCAGCCAGTCTAACTGTACATCAGCCGGTCTAACTGTACATCACCCAGTCTAACTGTACATCACCCAGTCTAACTGTACAACACCCAGTCTAACTGTACATCACCCAGTCTTACTGTACATCAGCCAGTCTAATTGTACATCAGCTGGTCTTATTGTACATCAGACAGTCTAACTGTACATCAGCCGGTCTTACTGTACATCACCCAGTCTAACTGTACATCAGTCGGTCTAACTGTAATCAGCCGGTCTAACTGTACATCAGCTGGTCTAACTGTACATCACCCAGTCTAACTGTACATCAGCCAGTCTTACTGTACATCAACTGGTCTTACTGTACATCAGCTAATCTTCCTGTACATCAGCCGATCTTACTGTACATCAGCCGATCTTACTGTACATCACCCAGTCTAACTGTACATCACCCAGTTTAACTGTAATCAGCTGGTCTAACTGTACATCAGCTGGTCTAACTGTACATCACACAGTCTAACTGTACATCAGCCAGTGTTACTATACATCAGTCGGTCTTACTGTACATCAGCCAGTCTAATAGACATCAGTCTGTCTTACTGTACATCAGCCGGTCTAACTGTACATCAGCCGGTTTTACTGTACATCACCCAGTCTAACTGTACATCAGCCGGTCTAACTGTACATCACTCAGTCTAACTGTACATCAGCTGGTCTAAATGTACATCAGCCAGTCTAACTGTACATCAGCCGGTCTAACTGTACATCAGCCAGTCTAACTGTACAACACCCAGTCTAACTGTGCAACACCCAGTTTTACTGTACATCACCCAGTCTAATTGTACATCAGCTGGTCTTACTGTACATCAGCCAGTCTAACTGTACATCAGCCGGTCTAACTGTAATCAGCCGGTCTAACTGTACATCAACTGGTCTTACTGTACATCAGCTGATCTTACTGTACATCAGCCGATCTTACTGTACATCAGCTGATCTTACTGTACATCACCCAGTCTTACTGTACATCACCCAGTCTAACTGTACATCAGTCGGTCTAACTGTAATCAGCCGGTCTAACTGTACATCAACTGGTCTTACTGTACATCAGCTGATCTTACTGTACATCAGCCGATCTTACTGTACATCAGCTGATATTACTGTACATCACCCAGTCTAACTGTACATCACCCAGTCTAACTGTAATCAGCCGGTCTAACTGTACATCAGCCAGTCTTACTGTACATCAGCAGATCTTACTGTACATCAGCTGATCTTAATGTACATCACCCAGTCTAACTGTACATCACCCAGTCTAACTGTAATCAGCTGGTCTAACTGTACATCAGCCGGTCTAACTGTACATCACCCAGTCTAACTGTACATCAGCCGGTCTAACTGTACATCAGCCAGTCCTACTGTACATCAGCCGGTCTAACTGTACATCACCCGGTCTAACTGTACATCACCCAGTGTAACTGTACATCACCTAGTCTAACTGTACAACACCCAGTCTAACTGTACATCACCCAGTCTTACTGTACATCAGCCAGTCTAATTGTACATCAGCTGGTCTTACTGTACATCAGCCGGTCTAACTGTACATCAGCCGATCTTACTGTACATCAGCCGTTCTAACTGTACATCACCCAGTCTAACTGTAATCAGCTGGTCTAACTGTACATCAGCCGGTCTAACTGTACATCACCCAGTCTAACTGTACATCAGCTGATCTTACTGTACATCAGCCAGTCTTACTGTACATCAGCTGGTCTAACTGTACATCAGCCGGTCTAACTGTACATCACCCAGTCTAACTGTACATCACCCAGTCTAACTGTACAACACCCAGTCTAACTGTACGTCACCCAGTCTTACTGTACATCACCCAGTCTAATTGTACATCAGCTGGTCTTACTGTACATCAGCCAGTCTAACTGTACATCAGCCGGTCTTACTGTACATCACCCAGTCTAACTATACATAAGTTGGTCTAACTGTAATCAGCCGGTCTAACTGTACATCAGCTGGTCTAACTGTACATCACCCAGTCTAACTGTACATCAGCCAGTCTTACTGTACATCAGCTGGTCTTACTGTACATCAGCTGGTCTTACTGTACATAAGCTGATCTTGCTGTACATCAGCTGTTCTTACTGTACATCACCTAGTCTAACTGTACATCACCCGGTCTAACTGTACATCAGCCAGTCTTACTTTACATCAGCTGGTCTTACTGTACATCAGCCGGTCTAACTGTACATCAGCCGGTCCAACTGTACATCAGCCGGTCTTACTGTACATAACCCAGTCTAACTGTACATCAGTCGGTCTAACTGTAATCAGCCGGTCTAACTGTACATCAACTGGTCTAACTGTACATCAACTGGTCTAACTGTACATCACCCAGTATTACTGTATATCAGCCAGTCTTACTGTACATCAGCTGGTCTTACTGTACATCAGCCGGTATAACTGTACATCAGTCGATCTAACTGTAATCAGCTGATCTAACTGTACATAACCCAGTCTAACTGTACATCAGCCGATCTTACTGTACATCAACCGGTCTTACTGTACATCAGCCAGTCTAACTGTACATCAGCCGGTCTTACTGTACATCAGCTGATCTTACTGTACATCAGCCGGTCTTACTGTACATCAGCCGGTATAACTGTACATCACCCAGTCTAACTGTACATCAGCTGGTCTTACTGTACATCAGCCGGTATAACTGTACATCAGTCGGTCTAACTGTAATCAGCCGGTCTAACTGTACATCACCCAGTCTAACTGTACATCACCCAGTCTAACTGTACATCAGCTGGTCTTACTGTACATCAGCCGGTCTTACTGTACATCAGCCAGTCTAACTGTACATCAGCTGGTCTTATTGTACATCAGTTGATCTTACTGTACATCAGCCGGTCTAACTGTACATCAACTGGTAAGGGGGATCTTTAGGCAAGGTTCCACTGTATATAATAGTTTCATTTGGTTTTGTACTGGTCAGTGTCCCAGACCGGTTGTTTGGATGGATAACCTACAATGGATGATAAATCAACTTTTGTTTTGTTTTTCATTCTTGTTTTACATCTGCTAAGAATTTTTTACTTAATGGAGATGTCATCAAATTAAAAAATTTTAACTTATGTTGTGGTCTGATGCCAATGCAGCAGGAGTTCTCTTACATGATGACCCTGCCATGATACAGGGTCTAGTTTTATTTTTAGATATTGTCCGAAAAACCTGTTACTTGGAATCAAACTTTGAACCATTGACTTATTAACCCGATCCTCAACCAGTAGATCACCACAAGTGGCTTAAATTATTTCTCTGCTTTACTTTTGCAGGGGTTAATAGCCCTTTTATTGTACAGGGTTCTGTGCTTTTTCACTTGAGAATTTTACATCACAATGGGCCAAATTTGGAAAAAAGTAAAAATGGTTATTTTACTCAAAACAATAAAGACACAAATATTTATTCATCCAACTTCTTTAATTTAACTGACAACATAATATTCATTTGAAGACATTAAAATTTTGATTTTTCTCAAATGTTGTGAGACTCTTTTGTTGGTATTCTGAATGTGAGCTGTACAGTAAACGAATTTAGGATATTTTGCTCAAAATTGGGGGAAAAAATTGTAAATTTTGCATTGGGAATCAGGACTTTTACTGAACCTACATGTTGATGGTATTAATTTCCATTTTGTATGTTTGGTTTATTGTTGGTTGGCAGGAAATGTTTTTTTTCTTTATGGAAATGTCATTTGCTATTGGAGGTGTTACAATCTATTAAATTATTCACACCCTATGATTTCTCGTTATCCAGCGGGCATCAATTTGTAACAGTCCGTGGAGCAAGAAAATGTGATAAAAATGAATTGGGCAAAACACCTCTGGCTTTATGCAACCTGTTATTTAGTAATTGCTAGACAGTATCTACAACTTAATTGACATTTTATTTCTGGATTCTTGTCGACATATTACAGTTGACCGAGCTAATGTTGAGATTTCTTTTGATTTTGTATACACACATAAATATTTCGAAGGAAATCCATGCAAATTTGAGTTTGTGTATTTCAAATGGCTTCAATGCAGTGCACTGAATTTAGAATAAATTTGAATTTACTTTCATTAAATTAAGAAATAATGTAAAATAATACAAACATGGAGGATTTTTTTATTATTTATTTATACAAAATAATTCATCAATATTTATAAAGTTTTTGTATTTATTATGATAGCTCATTCTCCCAACGTGTTTGAAGTCTTCTTGCGGGTTTTGATATTCTAATTAATGATAATTATTAGTAAATAGCTGAGAGAAAATTTGAATTCTATCCAAGAGAAAGTGCAAACATTTTTTTGAATAAATTGCAATAATAGATGATACTCATCAATGTATCACTTAATAAATGAGTTGTAATACTTCGGCATTATATCATAAACGATACCTTGTACTGTGGCATATGGAGCAAGTCAAAAGTTGGGGGGCAGCCATTATAAAAATGTTTTCCCCGTTTTAAGATTTGTTTTCATATGCCTTTTGATTATGGAATAAAACATTTTGAAACAATTTGCTTATGTGTTGATAAAATAAGAATTACACTATTTCATTTCTATGGGAGCCTGTTTTGTTTGTTTCCAGTTTTCTTTTGAGGGGATGGGGTCTGTTTTTTTATATATTTTTTTTTGTTTTTCTTTTTTCACACACCTAATAGTATTTAGGTGATATGGTAGTGGCCAGATTTTTATTGGGGAAGGAGAAAACATTGTTACAATTTTGTCCAGGTCAAAAACCTTCTGGAAGTAGTCAACTACCAATATATTCTTAACATCCATTGAAAATTTATAAAAGACCCCACAAAGGAAACACTTCTGGCATTATCAAGAATTAAAAAAATTCCATAGCTTCAGGCTTTTTCAAAACAAGATGCAATATTTCACAAAAGACAATATGTCTCTCTTTAATCAGAAGAATTTTTTTCTCATATAGATACAAAATTTATTTTACTAATGCTCAATTCAATTTTCAAACTATGGAAGAATTGAATGCCAAGCAAATTTTTCATTGATTCTCTGTCAAATAGTAATTTTGGATGATATAAATAAAGAGAGGTGGATAAAATATTAAAAACGCATGTCGTTTGTTGTAAATGTAAAAGGTTTCATGTGATGCTGTGTCGGGTAGATTATAACCTTTAGATCACTAATGATTTTTCAAGATATTGCCTCTCCATGTCTTTGATGCTACTTTTTTCCACCGTTATAAGTTAAATGTGATAATACTAGGTCAGACACTTCAAGACAAATGTCACATTTTATTTTACACATAGGGTGACCTATTGCTATCGTATATTGTTTGTGGTTGTTTGTTATACATGTACATTTTTGTATACAAAGATTTATGAGAAAGTTTTTAGGAATTATTTAAGGACAAAATTTCAAGTTCATGAGGTCAAGGTTATATGCACTTTAGTAGACAGAAAATATGTTTTTCATCAAATTTTAGACATTTTCAACTTAATAAGAACCACTGGGCCAATTTTCACCAAACTTTTCAGGATGTATCCCCATGTGAAGTGAGATAAAATTTGTGAATGAAAAGGGACTAATTCGAATAGGGGTCCAATAAATAAATAGACCAAAGACTTTCAAATTGTGTAAGCTGCCTAATGTTTGCAAATGAAAAGGAGCTAGGACCCATAAAGGGCCTAAAATGTTTACCATGTAATCTAGTACCCATAGGGGCTCTATAAAGGGCCAAAAACTTATAGAAAATCTTCTTAGCAACCAATGAGAGCCGGCCTGGCTCAGTCGGTGGCGTGCTTGACTCTTTATCGTGAGGTCGTGAGTTCAAGTCCAGATGGCGGCAGGTTGGTTTCCTGTCCTTTGGATGAGACAGTAAAACTCAAGGTCCAGTGTCACAATAGGTGTCGGCACATTAGAGAACCTTCACTGCTTAATGGCCGTAAGTGCTGAGCATAGGTCAAAATTTGAAGCCCTTCATCGGCATTTAGTGGCATCTCCATATGAGTGAAATATTTTTGATTAGGATGGTAAACAACAATAAACAATAAGTAACCAATGATCAGTTTATTCTCACTATCATGTTTTGCTCAGGTCACTGTTAAGGCCCAATGGGCCTGTTTTTTTTGTACAAATGTAGATGTAGTATTTTAAGGTAAGATAGAACCAATAGAAATTCCCTGCTGTCCCTCACAACAAAATATTATCATCAATAGTTTTCCAAAAGGTGGATCAGAGACTGATTTAAACCTTTCACCCTTAAGTATCTAGATGGTATGCTTGACTCTATTGTTTTATACCAATCTATTATTAGTCCCCCATCAAAAGATGGTGGGCTATTCATATGGACCTGCATCCATGGTCCGACCGTCGTCAGTCTGTCATCCATCCATTCTGAACAATTCTTGTTACAGCTATTTCTCAAAAAGGACTGAAGGGATCTCCTTGAAATTTGACATGTAGGTTCCCCTTGAGGTCTAGTTGTGCATATTACATTTTCAGAGAGATCAGAATCCAACACAGCCTACAGGGGGCCATCTTAGATTTTTACCAAAGGAAGTTTGTTATCGCTATTTCTCAGAAGGTACTGAAGGGATCTACTTGAAATTTGATATGAAGGTTCCCTTTGAGGTCTTGTTATTTATACTACATTTTCAGAGAGATCGGAATCCAACATGGCCGACAGGTGGCCATCTTGGATTTCGACCAAAGAAAGTTTATTCCTGTTATTTCTCAGAAAGGACTGAAGGAATCTCTCTAAAATTCGATATGAAGGTTCCTCTTGAGGTCTAGTTGTGTATATTACATTTTCAGAGAGATTGGAATCCAACATGGCCAACAGCGGCCATCTTGGATTTTAACCAAAGGAAGTTGGTTACCGCTATTTCTTAGAAAGTATGAAGGAATCTCCTTGAAATTTAACCTGAAGGTTCCCTTTGAGGTCTAGATGTGCAAATTACATTTTCAGAGAGATTAGAATCCAACATTGCTGACAGGTGGCCATCTTGGATTTTGACCATAGGAAGTTTGTTATTTCTATTTCTCAGAAATGACTGAAGGGATTTCCTTGAAATTGGACATAAAGGTTCCCTGTGAGGTTTAGTTGTACATATTACATTTTCAGAGAGATCAGATTCCAACATGGCTGACAGGTATTGGATTTTGACAATAGAAGTATGTATTTCTCAGAATGTACTGTACCTATCTTTCCAAAATTGATGATGAAGGTTACTCCTGAGGTCTAAATATGCGTATTACATTTTCAGAGAGATCAAAATCCAAGATGGACATCTATCGGCCATGTTGAATTTCATTCTCTCTTAAAATGTAATATGTTCAGTTCAAGTTCAGTTTCGCTATAATTTTGTTAAAAAAGTATTTCATAGAAATATGGATTTAAATTCAAATTCAATGTTAAGACACAAAATAAGAGAAAAGAAGAGTCTGTCAGACATAGTACAATCCATTGTGGGCACCTAGATCCCTTTTGGATTTCTTTTGGTCTGTAAGGATTGAAAGGTCAAGTGTGTTTAGTCGTCTTTGTGAATTCATATCATCTGATGCTGGATTTTTATTGTGCTTTGCTCTGTTAGTTCTTGTCAAGGTTGGTAGGCTATGCAAAATTTCTGGGGTTCCACATCGTTGTAAAAGTTTGGTCCAGAATCACTATGCTCTTTCCTACCCATGGTTTCATGCAGCTGAAATCATTCATGCATATTTTTATTATACATGAGGCATCAGCCAATGTGAGTAAACGGTGCAGGCATTCTTCATCCAGATTGAGGCTTTTAAACAATTTTAGAATTGTACTAAAACAGCAGACTAATGCGATCACTTCTGCTGCCGATCACATCTACTGTGATAGAATAAATTGGACACACCTACTCTTGATAAATATTAATTAGCTACGATTGATTTTGGTTGCATGAGAGCATGGGTAGGAAAGAGCATACCGATTCCGGACCTGTTTTTTACAATTATTGGGGTTCCATTGATCAAGGATTGTGTTAACAAGCTCAAGGACCTGGCTCATTGATTAAACCAATTGTCTCTTGTTTGATGGTCACATGTATAAAGTTGAGTAAGCTTTAGGTATTGTGTCTGCAATGGTGTAAGATTTGATGCTTTTAAAGCTCAATATTCGAGCAACATGTCCATGGATACCCCAATTGTCTTTACAGTAGCATCCAATAGTGTATCATAACACGTACTGATCAAGCCACTAGTTTTATATCAACGTGAATGTTATTTAGAAACTTGGTTGAGTCCAATGCATTTGAGCATACAGAATGAAAATATATTTGCATTGCAGTATGAAAGATGTATAATGAGGTAGCTGTAGTCTGGCTGTTTTTTTTAATTTAAAAATACACTCGATAAAAGCAAAAGATTTGAGACAGAGTGTTATTAGATTTGACTAAGATGAATGTTGTCAGAGGCAAATATTATTTCACCTTTGACAATGATCAGTTCTGTCATTCCCGAGAGCTGTTTTCCCAGATTGCCTGACTTGCCCTCACCATTAGTATAAAGATTTATATATTGACCTGACTAAGAAGTACTTGAACATTTAATGATGACATGCTCTGTCCAATGATCTTTATAATTCTTCATAAAATTGAGTTTATTTGTGTAGCTGTAATTATGCTTAATATGAGCACCAAACACTTACATACTCTTGTGATCATTCAAGAGTGCAAAAGAAAAGCTTTACATTCTAAATGCCACAGACCTTAATGGACACATCCTGTAAAACAGAAATAACATACCATTAATATACTTTGGACTTGGAAGGGTTAATCTGTAAAATTTTCTTTTGAATAATTAATGTATTTCACAATAAATTCTACATGTTCAATGCACAAATAAATTTTTCTTGATCCAGAAAGTTGTTACATTATGGTTTTCAATGTCATGGCAATTCTAATTATAAAAATAATACATTTTGATTTAGAGATCCCACTCTGTGTACGGTACATGCATGTAATGTATATATAATGGAATCTCGAAATTCATGGGACCATCCCTATAACTTCGATGATATCCGAAATTCAAGATTTCTGAAATATTAATGAACATTTTATCTCTTCATTAAAAATTCTGAACCAGCTATTTAATTTTGATATGACCGGAATTTTGACCCATCACAACATAACGAGATTCCAGTGTGTGTGTAAATATATATATATATATAAATATATATGAGCCAGTGGCTCAGAAAAGGGTCCTTAGGGACATAGCCAATGAGATGCAAGAAAACAAATTCTGTCTGACACAATATTTCTCAATTTTGCAGATTTTTCACATCTGAAACAAAAAGAGTTTTTCTTAATAGTGATCATTCTCATATTGTATTTTTTAAATTCACAGGTACATGTGCAAGATTCTGAAAACATAAAAAATCACAGTTTTCCCTGTATTGTCCTAAGGACCCTTTTATCAGCCACTGACTCATATATATATATATATATAATGTAGGACATGTTAGTGGTTTATAATTGAGTAACACGTAATAGTGATGACCTTCATCTTGTAATGCTATCAAATCTGTCATGTGTCACCAATGTAATAATAATGTGACACAAGCAAGTGTCTCTGTATGCTAAAGGCAGCACATCTTTGCTCCTTCCGATTTACAACTCCAAAATACTAAAATGTTCCATTGAAGTGGTGTTTACCACAATGAAAAATGCTGAGTATTTGGTATATCATGTGATTGGTTTAATTATACCTTCAATATGGAGACTTTGTACATGTACCTCCCAATTTTGATGTTTGCACTATCAAACTCTTGTACAGACAGTATTGAGACCTTACTACAGTACACCTGGAAGTTTCGCCCTGGTTATTTTTTCACCATGACAGAAATATTCACGTCGTCTTAAATTTGACCTAAATCACCAAGGTATCATCGATGGCTTGTATGTCTCTGCTTCAGTTTTAGTTTTTTGCTTTCATTTTAAATTTGGTCTCTCTTGTAAGAGCGAAAATAATGAAAATTAAACCGGAGCGAAAATTCCCTCTTTGTAGCAGATTGACTTGTACATATTTACTATCCTGTCTACCTCACTGTAGGCATAGAACATTGAAACATTACTATTTAGCCAAACTATATCTATCACACTGTTGGAAATTAGCATTCCCTCGAGAATGTAATAGACTTTCTGTAGTGTACTTTACACATAGGGATTTTCCTACCTCCTACATTCTGGATCCAGGGTTAAAAAAATTGGGGAAATGTGCAGCATTTTAAATAAATCAGAAAAACTTAATTTGAGATATGTATTTGAAAATACTTTATTCTTTATTTTGATATTTCAAATTGGAATTTTTTTTTTTTTAAATATGTCATTTTTGCATTTGGAAAAGATGCTGTGACCAACCCTAAAAATAACCTAGGAAAATCCCTGTCATACTCAAACATTCACTAGGGAAAACATTGATTTTTTGGGATATAATTTACAAACATTTACAGGTTGTTTTCCCTTGGAAAATGAAATCAAATTTCCCCAAATTTAAGTATGGCTACCCATTACTGCTGAAAATTTATATACATGTATCTGTGTTTATTGAAAGTTGAGCTACATTTAGTCTATCTTGTATAGTATTCTAACTGACAGCAAGTATGGGCCAATTTCTAGTTCAAATTGTGATCGTTTTTATTCTCTTTTATTAGCCACAGAGAAAGACGGCAAAGTCTGCATGGACGGAGGGTGCCACGTTTCCCCAAAAAGCCTGACATTTTGGTCAGAACAGAGAGAGATGTGGATAAGAGAAAAGTGAGTGCAACTTGACATGTACCTAATTACTTGACAACAGTGTATTAGAAAATAAAGAAAATAAGTGATGTATCAGGTCTTTTTCTGCCAATTTTTTAAAAATGCTAGTAGCATGCAATTGGGAATTTGAATGTTTTGTGTCAAATTGGTAAAATTAGTTTGCACGCTTGTATATAATGTAATGGAATTTCAGATGCATTCACCCCTGCAATAATTCATTTTTACGAGTTGATGGAACATCAATGCAGTTATGTTATGCTAAGTCGTTTATTGGGAACAAGTCAAAGCACATTTTGCAGTATGGGGTTAATAACACATTATATTGACGCAAAATTACACATGTATGTGCATCTCGGCAGCATAAACTCAACTTCAAGATTGAAATCTTCAAATCACACTTTTATTTGTATATTTTTGCTTTTTAAAATGGTGAAAATATAGTAACAATTTGCTAAAAAATATGGGTCTACAAGACTTGTTGAAATACATGCTGATAAAGGTCAGATCGGCATCCTTTATGAATTTCAAGATATTATAATTTTGCTTTAGAATGTTACTTTTCAATTATTTTTTACCATTATACTCTTGTGATAGAACTGACATTAAAAACGAAAGACTGGACTGTTAACAATTCTTGCACATGATTAATATGCAAATGAGTTTTGGTCAAGTTTCCCTTAATGTGTATTGGCAAGATCTGTCTGTGAAGTTGGACATAGAAGTTGTGTCATTCCTCATTCACGTGATCTTAACTGATGAGAAACTCAAGGCAGTCTTTGGAGTTGGGAAAATGTTTTACAGGTACAGGTATTGACCTAGAGATTTAAGGCTACTGATATGAAGTATAGCGTAAGGGTATAATACTGCCCTGTCGCATAGAAATTTAATATCAATGAAACGGTCTTTGTAAGCACAAGATTTAATAATAATATCACTAATCTATGTAGTTTGTTGCATAATAAATAAGCCTTTACTACTCATGCTAGGCCAAACGTCTGACCCAATTTTTAGTTACTTTTTTTGTAAAACCTAATTTTACCGAATTAAAAAGTACTCCGTTTACTGAATGTATTATACCTCATTAAAACTTACGATTGCCATCAACTCGTATCAGTAATTTGATTCTTTATGGTATTGGTCTGTTCACAAAATTTGGAATTTTTTTCATCAAATTGGGAAAAACATTCATTTTTCATTGAAAATGGAAAAGAAAATTGGCCCCATTGAAACTATAGCTGAAGACCTGTGTATATATGTTACTTACAAATTCTAAAATTTAGCTGATTTTCAGCATTTATAGTCAACTATGTTCTCTACTGTCATAACGATGCATTTCAATTTATTTTTTGTTACAGAGACACCTGGAGGATTACCTGAAAAACTTGATCAACATTACAGTTTACCAAAATCACATGGAAACGGTAAGTCCTACACAAAATTCATTACTATGGTTAATCATTCTACAAATATTATGAATAGGCAGAGAAAGTAAATGCTTTGTATCTACATTCTATATGCTAAATGTATTGACACAAATAGCGTTCATGTCTTCAGTCTGTGTAGTGAGATTAGGGATCATGTGAGTCCAAGATTTTAGTGAGTCTTCAGTTAATGTCAGAATATTGAGTGTATGATTAATGAGTATGACTGTTTATAGTAGAACTATGAACCTGAACTGACCAGTAGCTTTACAAATGGGTCGGTCTGTAGGCAAACCTTAAACAAAAAAATCATTTAAATTTTGATATGAAAATTGAACAAAATTTTAAGATTGTTGATAAGAAAAAAATAGATGGGGAAAACTGCCCAACACAAAATTGGGTCTGGACATTTAAATGGGTCAGTTGAGTTACATAAAACAATAATTTCCAAAATGTTAGCAAGGTATGAGTGCAGTCATGTATTAATTTAGATATGAGTCGTGAGATAATGTTGCTGGTTAATAATTATATTGGATAACTATAGGATGAGGGAGTTCAGTCACCCTTTCCACTTTAGAAATTATTCCCACACAGGTATCAACAGCCAAAAAATAATACAGATTCCAGCAAAAATGAAATAATCAAAAAGAATAATCAGTCACTGTTATAATGTTGCGAGAATTATTAAAAAAATGTAACAGTTTGCCATCACAAGTTATAGGATCACAGTTGAATAAAGATGCTCAATTAATAGAAAATTAAATTTACATTTTATCTCTGGCTTACTATAAGTAATCAAATGGAAAATGTAATATATACAAGTAACAAGATACATTTAAACTTCTTTCTCAAAATTCACAATTTTGTTGAAAGTTTACATGGACAAAAAAATCGCCATGTTGCAAGTACTTGATATGTATGCTAACACTGATCTAGTATCATGACTGCGTGATGATCTGTTCTTATATATCTTAATTTACTCATGATGTGCCCTGTATTGATTTCTCATAATAGACCCTTTCACGATAATTGCAGTTCTGTAACTTTGGGTGGCAAAATGATACAGATTCCTGAAAAATGACATCAAGAAACAATCAGTTACTATAACAACGTCTAAGTTTTTGCCGGTATCTGCATCATTTTGTCTCTCAAAGTCACAGGACCACAATTAACATCAAAGGGTCTATTACCAATATATATTTTTATTTTCATAATGATTTTTAGATTATGTGTATATTTGAACGTTGCTTTTCCTTATGATAATAGTAAGACATAAAATGAATGTTCTAAGTGTATTTACTGTATCCTATTTGACTTGTGTGCAATGCGATATGAATTGATTTTTCTACCAGATGATTTTAAAGACAATACACAAATTATGAGTCATTAATGGTATACTATATATAAATTATATTTGATAACCAACCTTTTATTTGTTTGTCAGTTTACGACATCGACTTCTGGTCGGCTTATTATCGTAAGGAAAAATTATTTGTTTTATGGACTCTTTTGTGTGGAGGAAAATTGAAATAATGTAATTGAGTTTATGGGAGATATACACTTTGTACTACAGCAATACATCAATGTTTATGATATAAAACTCGGTAGCACTTATTGAATGTACATTAAGTTACTGACTTGGGAAAAGATTCAAGTGTGTTAAGTTACAGGTCAGCGCTCTACAATGCGACCAAATCACTCGCAAATGCGACCATTTTTTAGATTTTAGCGAGTGTTTATCTTCATTCAGTCGCCACATTGCGACCAGTTTTTTCCCCGAGCCGGAAATCAAAAGTTTGTCCGTTTTCACTGTGAAATTACATTATTGAAATCATGGTCTGTTATGCGCTTAACAACAACCAATTTGGTTATTCAGTTTCGATAAACTAGAGCATCTAACTCACGTGGATTACTGTATAAAAAAACACGTTGTATCGCTTTCATGTTTTCGACTTGAAATTTTCCTAACAGCACACGATGGCATTTTCTTTTCTCGGTCGATTTCAACAGAAGCATCATTAGACACTAATCATTAGACACTACTAAGTATAAACGATCTTGGTTAAAGGGATACTGGAACCGAGTTATGGCTAGTGTTCGACTAGGCCGAACTTTCTGCCCCAATTTCGATTTTAATTTAAGCGATTTTTAAGTGGTAAAATCAGGGCAGAAAGTTTGGCCTAGTGTTCGACGAGGAGGGTAGGCAGACCACAGCCTAATTCCTTTGGGGATTCTATCGTGGCCGTTTTATTGTGGGGCAACACAATAAAACGGCCGCTACAGAATCCCCAAAGAGATTAACCACAGTCGGAACTGGAAATTTTATCTGTAAATCAAAATCGAGAGTCAAACATCCGATTGACGGACAAACACCTATAAATTAAAGAACTTTATAGGTGTTTGTCTGACGATCAGGTCACGGGTGTTGGACTCTAGATTTTAACTTACAGACAAAATTTACAATTCCTGTGTGCAGTCTGTTTTGTAAATTCTGTCGAAAAGAAACTGGCGCTAAAAATTATAAAAAAAAGTTTAAGGTTGCCTCAATATTAGAGCAACAAAAATATAGGCATATAAACACTCCTGGATTGAAAAAAATGTACAAAAAGGTGCAGTTCATAACCTTCTTTTTAAATGGATTGAAACAATAAAATGTTACATCAACTTAGAAAATTAATATTTTATTTCATTTCTGTATTTTCATCCAGTGGATTTTTTATGAACACACACACACACACACACATTTTTTATATATATATATATATATATATATATGTATATATATATATATATATATATATATATATATATATATATATATATATATATATATATATATATTGGTGAGTAAAAGTTCCTGGCTGGCTAGTAAAATTTCCAGTTCACTGGCCAAATGAAGAGTGGATTTTTTTAGTGTTGTAGAGCCCTGCAGGTGCATTATGATGTGAGAATATTGCACTGTATATAGCATATACAATGTAGACACCTGTACAAGTACATATACATCAATTTGTTCAATTCAGGTTGCTTGTTGATGATTTTTTATTACTTACAAACAGGTGCCATAAATATGTCAAATCCATTTACCTGAAGCTCTCTAAACTTTAGTACTGCTATTGATTTATAATTGGCCTAACTATATTTCATGACATCGTGTAATTTTTTTTTACATTTGTTGGGAAACAGCTAGTATTTACATTTGTATGTGACAAGCAAAATTTATAGTGTTATTTCCCTCTATTTTTAGACAAAGTGGCATTAACAAATGCAAAAAAAATTATTGCATCTCAGAAACAAAGCTTTGAAGAAATTTAAAACAGAAAACTGATGAAAATAAATATACAGTTTAATGCTGATTATCCGGACTGAATGGGAGACACCTAAAAAGTCTGAAAAATTGGTCGTCCCGATGATCGATTATATTGTTAAATATGTCCATGTATCCAAAACATAGCTAGTGTAACGCCATTCTTAGTGAACATGTCACTGGAAACATCAAAGTTTTCACAGGCAGTTCTTTTAATTAATGGATGAGTATAATTAAAAAGAGTATAAAACTGCATTTGTTCTCCTATTAAGAATGGGAAAATCACATAAGTGCTAGTTCACTGACATTATCTTTAGTCCAAAAGGGTGCCTGTAGCATATTGCTGTTTGAATCATAATCAAGTTGCTTGTTAAAGCTATTATTGTTTCTAGCCATCACTTTCTTAATTTTGTCAGTGACTATCATTTTAAACAAGTTACATGGGTGAAAAATAAAATTCTTCATGGCTTGCTAATGTCATATTCTGAAATAAATTTACACATTTCCTCCCCATATCTCACCTCTTGATGTTTGCCATTTTGTGGACAGTCAGTAGTAACACATGCTTGGCTCATGTTATAACACTAACAAATTTGAAAACAAAAATGGAAATATGATATATTGGTAAGAAATATTTACTTATTTGAAGTGTGTTTGAAGTTGTAATTTTAATGTTTGATTCTTCTTTACGGACACCTGTTACGATACTTGTGACCGTCAATGTTGAAGTTTGTCGGCAGGATGCCTAGACTAATTCCAGTTCATATTGTTTTATCTCAGATGCCTGGTAAAGGCTAAAAGAACACAATTATTTGAAGCAATAAACAGTATGACTAGTATTGTGTTGCTATTTTAATCACTGTTAGAAATACTTGCAAGACAATTTGTTAAACTTTTATCTATGAATTTACAAAATGTACTGAAACTTTTGTTACATAGGTAAAATATTGGGGGACATGGTATTTGTCCATATGAGCGAAAAATCCAAATAATTGGTGTCCGGATAAACGACGTTAGACTGTACTTCTGAATTACATACAAATTTGTACAAGAATTGATAAAAGCATTAATTTTTTCAGAAAAGAAAAATCATCTTACATAGAAAGATATTGAATAATGATTTTAGTTGACATATTTATTCCACTATGCCGTAACGTTGTTTTTGCTGTTAGTTGACTAAATTTTAGTACCATACTGTATAATTAGTCCCCTGCCCATGAAACTGGGGGGACTTTAGGTTTGTGTTCCATCCATCTGTCTGTTCGACCAAAAAGTGTGGCACACAGTTCTGGAAAAACTATCCATCTCAGTAACTTGTACAGAACATACCAGCATAGTTTGGAGATTATGCACATCTCTCTTTATTTCATTTTCCATTTTGGGACCTATTTTTAGTCTCATAGTTTTGTTGCCATACTATACTGTTTTTGTTTTTAACATATTTTAGCACCATACCATTCTGTTATGGTTGACATATATGTATCTATGCAGGCACCATACAGTATGTTGTTTTTGCTGTTAGTCTCATAGTTTTGGTGTCATACTCTACTGTTGATGCTGCTGTTGACTTTTTTTTAGTATCGTACTGTACTATTGCTGTTGACATATCTATGGCACCATACACTTAATTTGTTTTTGCTGTCTCATAGTTTTGGTGTCATACTCTACTGTTGATGCTGCTGTTGACTTTTTTTTAGTATCGTACTGTACTATTGCTGTTGACATATCTATCGCACCATACACTTACTTTGTTTTTGCTGTCTCATAGTTTTGTTGTCATACTGTACTGTTGTTGTTCAGTGTTCTGTTGACATACTCATGGTACCATTTAATTTAATATATCTTATATTTCTAACAACTAAAATATCTTTTTGACAGTTGAAATTCTTAGAAGTAAGTCATATGTCCTTCGTAAAGAAACTTGGCAAAAAATGGAAGGAGGGAGCTGTCATGAAATGTTCTGGGGGGCGAAGGATCAGCATTGGTTGTTGTGGGTGTTTGAAAAAGTTCCATTTTGCTGGAAGATGGAATAAAAGGTATGTCCAAGAAGATTATTTCTAGTAATTAAAACCAAAAGACAAGATTTAGTTTCAAAAGCAATAGGGAACTAAATATAATTAAAATCAAAAGACAAGATTTAGTTTCAAAAGCAATAGGGAACTAAATGTAATTAAAATCAAAAGACAAGATTTAGGTTCAAAAGCAATAGGGAACTAAATATAATTAAAATCAAAAGACAAGATTTAGTTTCAAAAGCAATAGGGAACTTTTGAGTTAGCCTGGCTTACCGTTATAATCCTGCCTTTATTATCGTCATTTGCATGATTCTAGAAAAATGTTCCTCAATGTTATTTCCAGTTACAACAATATATAGATAGCCCCCATAGCACAATTGGTAAAAGTACCCTGCAAGTGTTCGGAAGGTCCTGGGTTCGATTCCCGGTCTGTCCGCATATTTTTCTCAGCCTGATACATTTCAGTAAATTTGGCATTCGACTAAATAACCTACTGTGGTATGTTTCTTTATACAAAATGAATTTAATGTGCTAAAAAGTAAAAATATTTCCATTACACACATAGCGAAGGTAAATATGAAAACCAGAAGAACATACGAGGAACAAAATCAAGAAGGCCCAAATAAATGCAGGATCATAACAATAATCTGGGCTAACTTGAAAGTTTCATATTGCTAAATAATTGACACAAATGTATCCAGTAATACTTACTTAGCAAACTAACTATTTCAGGTATAGGATATATATTTTTAGGTCCTCTGATGAATCGAGTTATTTGAGCTTTGCTGAGTCACACCATTGTTCTGTTGTTTCATTATAGACCATTGTCAGCCAATTCCAAATTATTGTTGTCTGGTAAGATACAAATGGTCATTGTTAATCATGTCTGCTTTAAAATATCACAATATTGTGGTTGTAAACAACAGGGACATATATATCATCTGGAGAATAAGAAATAAAAATATTTAAATTGAGATGGCTTCTTTTAGAGTATTTTTCCTCTAGAGACTGAGTGTGTAAGGAGTTTTACTGTGAACTAGTTACTTTTGGACATACTTTTCAGGGATTTTCCTAGGCCATTTTTGGGTCAAGTTACAGGACCCATTCCCAATGCAAAAATGGCTCGTACTTCTCTCCTCCCCAAAAGGAAAAAGAAAAAAAAACATTACACGAAAGAATTTCCAATTTAGAATTTCAATAGGCTAAATATTGTATATTTTCCTGATTTTTTGGGGGACCTGGACCCAGAATTTATAAGGTAGGAGAATCCCTGTTTTTATTTAACACCTTCATTGTTTTAGTGTAACATGGCTTTTCATTACAGATGGCTCATAATCAAAGATTCCTTTGTGGCTTATGTTCGTCCACGGGATGGAATGATCTGTGATGTCATGTTGATGGATCAAGAGTTCAAAGTTGAAAATGGTTTTGGATTAACTGGTGCATCTCATGGATTGATGATATCAAATCTAACAAGGTATGTTGATATTTTATTGCTTAACTCATTAACCCCTGCAAAACAATGGGCTATTCTGTAAATCAGTGACTTAGACAATTTCATATATGTCTTTAGGGGTGTACAAGTTTATTCTGTCCATCTTGCATATATAGATCTATGGTCTGATTTGACAAGGTTTGTTAGCAGTTTATATTGGGTTTACAATCTTAAGGTGCAAGTGTTAATCAGTGATCTAAGTTCATTAGCATTTCGTATTGTTGGTCCTGTCTTAACATAAAAGTATATGTATACATTTTGCCAAATGTTATATGCTGATGTCACCAGCTTTAGATGAAGATACCACAAATTTTGACTGACATCAATGCAGTTAGGTTTCTTTTTTACGTGCCACATATGCTGTGACACAGGACCTTGATTTTAAGTCTCATGCAAAAAACTGTGATATACCTCATATACCAAGCACCTGGCAAAGGAACAGTCACTACCATATATTTCAAGTCAACAGTAAGATACGGTACCGGGAAGAATCTGATACCGCTTACTTGTGAGTGAAATATTCTACCAATAGACCACCACAAGAGGTCCTTTAAAGTATAAATCTTTTATCTGACAAAATACATGTATGTTTAAAGTCGATACAGTCTATTGTCCGATTCACATAACTTACTGGGACTTGTTTGAGACTGATTTTCGCCAAGTTCCAGTTCTTGTCATGATTATAATTTGATGACAAATTTTGGTATAATTTTGCACAAGCATGTAGGATAAACATCTGTTTTTCTTTCATATGACTACATGCTGAAATATATATGAAGCAACTTCATATTTGCTTTAGATAAAACATCATGAACATAAATTACGTTTTCTAAATTTTCACAGGAATTTACTGGCGAAGTGTTGGACAGGAAGAAAGGCTGATGAATGGCAGGAAGCTATTGAGAATGCGGCTAAAACAACGGGTCTAGATTATACTCAACCCAATCGATTCCATTCTTTTGCTCCAGTCAGGGAAAGCTCCTATGCAAAATGGTAATGTTCAACAAAATATATTGAACACATTCTCTTCCTTCATATCATTGTCCCATTTGAAAATGATGTAAAAAGGTACAAACACACAAATCCAATTATAAAATGATAGAGCAATTTGGTAAAATTATAGGTTAGGTCCTCTAAAAAAGCATCTTGGCTGTGTGGCACCATAAAACTCAAGAATTACTTGAATCTATAAATTTTACTCAACTTTGGCTATTCCTGAAATCTAATTGGTTGAGCAAGCAAAATTGAATATTTTCAGACTTGAGTAAATTCTCAAGTTTTATGGTGCCAGACCCTGGTTCTCAGATTTTAAAAATGTTGCAAGGTAAGTAGAGTTTTTAAAAATGGTTTTATTTCCAATCCCGTGTTTTAAGATGTAGTTTTCATGTGTTCTTTTTATGGTTTATCGTCCTACACATTTCCATGTATATATATCATGAAAGCTCCTTTGGATGCATGCATCCATCATTGTTCGATTGTGTGGAAAGTAAGACAAAGTAAAAGACTGCTTTTATAGCCTTTGATCAACATCAGAAGTGATGTTCTCAGCTTATTTTATATTTTATACTCAATCTACAGTATGTTCAACTCATTTGTATCATAAGAAGGGAAACTATTCTTCTCTTTGAAATATGGATGGATGAGTAAGTTTTTATCTCTTTTATAAGACGAGATGTATGATAGTATGTTCTTTGTCCAGTCATCTATCTGTCCTCAAACTTTCCTTGTCATTGCTCTAATGCTTTCATTCCTTCGCTGTTTTGATGAAACTTGGTCCAGAGATATAGCGCCAATATACCTTGGAAGAGGTCGACAGTGCCCCAAGTCAGACTTCAAATCAAGCTGGGAATGTTGTATTTGAATGCCAGTTTTCTAGTTGCAAACATTTCCCTGAATACTAATAACTTTTATTACATTAGAAGGCATTTGATCAAAAGAACGAGATTTAAATCAAGTATATTTTGCGTCTGATTGTTTCAGTGCATACATTGCATATTATAACATGTTATTGACCGTGCAATAGATGAAAACTTCAATTTCTATTAAGATATTGACAACAGACACTGAAATACATTTAGAGAAAAAGGAATGTTTTTGTTTTTTCATTATTAATGTGTTAAACATTTATGGAGAATGACATCATAGGCTTGGTTAATTTTACCTGTTTTGATTTTTGACGTGTCTGTATTTTGGGATTTACTCCATTTTGTTACAAAGCTTGACATCTAAATGCATTTTTAAAAAAAAATATGTCCTTAATTATTCTGTCAATAGAAATATTAAATGGCTTATATTTGTAATTTTTTTACCGAATAGCGGAAAAATGAAAACCCAACACCTGTAGTAATTTCACTTGAAAAGGATGAAGATTAATCACTGGTACACTTGATGCATTAGTAGTCTTTGTATAACCTCTGTAGCCTTTAACAATAATTAGAGGTCTTAATCACCAATTAAGAAGCTATATGTGTGATATCACCATCAGACACAACCTATTGATTTGCTAAAGTTCTGGTAGCACTAATTGCCGAGACATTAACTTCAAATATAATTAAGTACACAATATGTCTATACTTATATTATCCTCTTAAAGTATGTGAAAAATTTGTGATATAATTTACTACAAATGGCTGTGACATCCACAATAAAACTTACCACATACACCGGATGCATCTTGGATGTTTGTGGACACAAACTGTACTCCAAACTTTACTCTTAACGCAATCTACCACAAAGTTCCTTATACACGTGTATCGTTGAAGTCATTAATTACAGATATCTGTTGTGTCCTTGGTATTATTCGCTACAAATGTCACTCCTAATGATATTTAGTACAAATGTCTCTCGTACCCTTAATGATATTAACTGCAGAGGTCTCATGTACCCTTTGTGATAGTTACTTCGGAGGTCTCATGTACCTTTTGTGAAAGTTACTTCGGAGGTCTCATGTACCCTTAATGATATTTACTACACAGGTCTCGTGTACCCTTAAAGATATTTATTACACAGGTCTCATTTGCCCTTAATGATATTTTCTACACAGGTCTTATGTCCCATAAAGATATTTATTACACAGGTCTCTTGTACCCTTAATGATATTAACTGCAGAGGTCTCATGTACCCTTAATGATAGTTACTTCTGATGTCTCATGTACCCTTAATGGTATTGATACAGAGGTCTTGTGTACCCTTAATGATATTTACTACTGAGGTCTCATGTACCCTTAATGATATTTATGACAAATGTCTCTTGTACATTAACTGCAGTGGTCTCATGTATTCTTAATGATAATTACTTCTGATGTCTCATGTACCCTTAATGATAAAACTACACAGGTCTTGTGTACCCTTAATGATATTTACTACTGAGGTCTCATGTACCCTTAATGATATTTACGACAAATATCTCTTGTACATTTAATGCTATTTATATGTATTATTGCAGCATTATTATTTACTACAAATGCCTTTGTATCCTTTCATGTGTTGCATCATTCTTTTTCTTAGGTGTGTGTGTGGATCAAACTTTTTTCTGTTGTAGCATAAACATGAGTCTGTTTCATATTGTTGTATTTTATCTCTTGTGTAAGGTTTGTGGATGGATCTAACTATTTTTCTGCTGTTGCTGAGGCCTTAGAAAATGCTCAAGAAGAAATCTTCATCACAGATTGGTGGTATGTATAGTGTTATGTTTCAAAGTTAGAATTTGTGTGGGGTCACATGGTATGTGTGTGTGGTGTGTACTCATGGTGTGTGTGTGGTGTGTACACATGGTGTGTGTGTGTGGTGTGTACTCATGGTGAGTGTGTGGTATGTACACATGGTGTATGTGTGGTGTGTACACATGTTGTGTGTGTGGTGTGTACACATGGTGTGTGTTTATGGTGTGTACTCATGGTGAGTGTGTGGTGTGTACACATGGTGTATGTGTGGTGTGTACTCATGGTGTGTGTGTGGTATGTACACATGGTGTGTGTGTGGTGTGTACACATGTTGTGTGCATGGTGTGTACACATGGTGTGTGTGTGTGGTGTGTACTCATGGTGAGTTTGTGGTGTGTACACATGGTGTATGTGTGGTGTGTACTCATGGCATGTGGAGTATACACATGGTGTGTGTATATACATGGTGTGTGTGTGGTGTACACATGGTATGTGTGATGTGTACACATGGTGTGGTGTATACACATGATGTGTGATGTGAACACATGGTGTGTGTAGTATGTACACATAGTGTGTGGTATGTACACATGGTATGTTTATGGTATGTACACATGGTGTGTGTATATACATGGGATGTGTGTGGTTTGTAGACATGGTGTGTGTGATTTGTACACATGGTGTGTGTATATACATGGGATTTGTGTGGTTTGTACACATGGTGTGTGTGTAGTGTGTACTCATGGTGAGTGTGTTGTGTGTACACATGGTGTGTGTGGTTTGTACACATGGTGTGTGTGTGGTGTGTACACATGGTTTGTGTGGTGTGTACACATGGTGTGTGGAGTATACACATGGTGTGTGTATATACATGGGATGTGTGTGGTTTGTACACATGGTGTGTGGTGTGTACACATGGTGTGTGTTGTGTACACATGGTGTGTGTGGTGTGTACACATGGTGTTTGTGTGGTTTTGTACACATGGTGTATATGGTGTGTACACATGGTGTGTGTGGTATGTACACATGGTGATTGTGGTATGTACACATGGTGTGTGTGGTATGTACACATGGTGTTTGTGGTATGTACACATGGTGTGTGTGGTATGTACACATGGTGTGTGTGGTATGTACACATGGTGTGTGTGGTATGTACACACGGTGTATATGGTATGTACACATGGTGTTTGTGGTATGTACACAAGGTGTATATGGTGTGTACACATGGTGTGTGTGGTATGTACACATGGTGTTTGTGGTATGTACACATGGTGTGTGTGGTATGTACACACGGTGTTTGTGGTATGTACACATGGTGTGTGTGGTATGTACACATGGTGTATATGGTGTGTACACATGGTGTGTGTGGTATGTACACATGGTGTGTGTGGTATGTTCACATGGTGTTTGTGCATGTGTGGATGCATTTTTCAGAGCGTGTGTATTTTGGAAATGTATGTATGTGCATATCTCAATTGTATTTGTGTAGGTAGACATACATGTACATGCATGTTTGAACCTTTATGTTTATATGGACTTTAACTTGTGTGTCTGGACATATATGTATATGTGGATCTATTTCTGTAGAGATATGGTAAAACCAGTGTGTGGGACTATAGATCAAGTTTAGTAATTGTTCACCATTCAGTTGATATTGGTTTCATAAGATGGACACATTTATTGATTCATCAATACTTTCACAATGTTTGTCCTAGTCTGACATTTTGTCTAAATAATCAGGTGAACTATTACATTGTGTACTGGATATTAGGTAGATATACTACTTTTTAACTTTTGATTAATGTAATGTGTCTGAGTTTGGTGTAAGATTTATTGATATTGGATAAAAGATTGATGGTCAAACCCTAGTAGGGAATTACTGTGTAGGTTGATCTGTGTAAGTAATATGTTTGTGTTTGACTATAGAGTTGTTATCTATGTTACACTGTGTTACATAAAAATGTATGATGAAATAATCGTGGAACCTGTCTCGTTAAGACTACCGATTTGCCACTGAAATGTGGTCTCTCTAGACGGGTGATCTCTAAAGAAAGGTCATAATGAAATAATTATTTGACCATGCTATTCTCTGAATTTAGTCCTTCAAGACTGGTAGTCTTTGATGTCAGTGGTCTCTCAGGACAGGTTCCACTGTATAATCCATATACAGTCAGTACAGTAAGAACATCTAACCGACTGACTCAATGTGGTCTGATTAGTCAGGTGGTCTCTACAGTAAGGGGAAGAAAAACTACCTGTTTTGAACAACCACATTTCCTTGGCAGCAGGGATGATCTCTTAAGACAGATTCCACTGTATATTTGCAATGTTAAGTTTAAACTTATTTATTTTACAATGATTGACAACAATTATGTCAACTTATAGTAATGTCTCTTGTTGGCCCTGATGTTGAAGTGGGGGGGGGGCCTTGCTTTGAGAGGAAACAAGAGTAAACAGAAAAAACCAAGGTGTCCAACTTGCTGGCCACCATACCATCTTGCATACTTCCCTGTCTAATCCAAGGATTGAACCCAGGTTGCATTAGTGCTACTTGGACACCTGTATCTGTAATGCTATAGATATGGAGAAGTTTCTAGTCAGTTATATTATATTCAGTTTTATTATACACCTTATGAAAGACAGGACTTACAGTATACTCCAAGTCTGTCCAGTTTACTGTAACTTTCATTGTCACTGGTCCTGGCTTTCATTCCTTCACCAAGTATGATGAAACTGGGTCCATAGATTTTGCACCAGTATACCTTAAAAGATTACTCATGGTTTCTTTTAACTAAAAGATTGTCAAAATACACTTTGGACACATTGTGTACCATCACAGTACTCTTGTATTAAGCATGTAGGTAATAGACATAGTGTTTTTATATCAGAATTTAATTTTTTTTTTTTTAACATTTACTCACATTACATTATATATTATTGCATTAGAAAAATTAAGGGTTTTTATAAACGTAAAAAAAGCTAACCTTTCTTGATTAGGTAAAGTGCTGTTGAATGGTCCCAATTAAAGAGAATCGTGATATATTGCCTGCTGTGTGACAGTTTGATAATATATTATGTGTTAGGAGATGAGGTTGGTAACAGATTGTGTGATCTACAACAAACACTTATACTTGTTTCTTTTATCTGTACCAACACTCCTAATTGTTTATCTGTTTTCATGGTTTCTCTCTTGTAAAGTATTCCCTAGCTGGGTGTCCATCAGTAATATTTGTGGAGCAGCAGTAAGGTAATTAACAGATGGTCAATGCATTACTGCTGTCATCACACTTCTACACAATGAAAGAATTACACCTCAAAAATTAGTCATACATATAATGATCTCAACATGCTATGAACTGTATGTTAGTCTTGTATGTAATGTGTATAAAGATAACAAAATAATCAGGTCAGGTCGGAAAATATAATAATGTAATTCCGTGTATTACTGTGCTCTTTTTTTTAGATTGACTGTTAGATAACTTAACGCTGTCATATAAACTCTCTGAGCAATAAAAAAGATGAAGGTTTTGATACATCCCTCCTGTTTATTATTCCAGTCATAGACATACATGTACATGTATTGCTTCTGTTTTCTAAATTGAAACCAGCACTGATGACCAAATTAAAAGGCACAAAATCAGTTGTCATCGTTCAACTACATTCACGTAGTGACAAGTGTAGTAAAGGAATTTGAGTCTGAATTACCTGTATGCTGAAAATAAATAAAGATATTAATGAAATTAGTCATAAAAGTTGATGTGACAGCTTTAATGTGTTCAGGATTGTAGCTCAACTGATCACGGTTCGCATTTGCTATTTTAAAGGAGCTCTTTCACACACTGCCTAGGTTTGGTGTAAATTTTGATTTTGATTCCACTTATATTTTTGGTTAAAACTTGGAAGAGTTGAACATGATTTCACCCCTTTGCATCTCAATTAGGAAAATAATTTTTAATACATAGAATTATATTTTTCAGTACGTAGAAATAGTTTTAATAATGAAAACAATAATTAATACATGTAGAATGGTACAAAATTCTTTGATGGAGCAGCTTTAAATCTCAGACAGTTTTCTGCAACCCTTTAATTGTAATCTTATATCATGTAGACCTTCCCCTGATATAATGTACATTTCTATCTTAAACAATTTAATACATCAAAATTTTGTTTATCATGGAAAGAATCTTTCAGATTTAATGTAATTTGATTTCCGTTGCTCTGTAAGTAGCACCTATAATTTTGGTACTTTAGTCTACAAATGTAAAAATCGTATCAGGTTGAAAATTTCCTAGAATACTACATGCCAATCCCAATCTCTTGTCAGTAAGTGAATAAATAATTCATTTTTTCTGTTTTAGCCTAGTTTTTAAACTTCATGTTGCACAGATTTGTTACAAGAGAATTGAAAACAATATGCAGAAACTGTAACATTATTGACTTTTCGACTTTGCATGACAATAAAAATCAACACCTGTGCTATAGCACACAGCGGTTTGTTAGCTACACATACATGTGGTCTAATACCATCAAAGTTCTGATGAACCCAAATCAGCATTTCTTAGATGCTGTATAGCTTGGCAGTGATAAATGACAAAAACTTATTACTCTGCCATTCAAGATCGAAGATCAGAGGATTTATTATATTTGTTCTGTCTGTTTATCAAATGGCGACATTTACATTTGGGTAAAATACCTTTCCTTTCCTTCAATTTTAACCAAGTTTGGTGTTCTATTTTATAGCAATGAGCTGTCTCAGATGAGGTCAAATATAGCCATCTTTGGGCAGTATTTGCTGGAGGTATAGGACTTAAATATTTTGGGGGTTCTATGATACATCTTTTTGTGTTTGTCATAACATTTACTCCTTGTTCATTTATCTGACACAAAGTGTCATGTGATCAATTGCTATACATTTGTGTCTGTCCATCAGCTGTCCATTCTTTGCTTAGACATTGTCAAAAATCTTCTTCTCTGAAACAGTTGAATCATTTGTGTCAGATGTTTTACATAAATGATCAACTGGATATGTAGAATCAAGTTTGTTATTCTTATGCAAGCCATGTAGCTTGCTGTTACTATATATATGATACAGGCATATACTGTATCATCCAAAAATTTTGTGGGATTAAAATTCTATTGTTTAAAAAAATAAAATAAAAAAAAACATTAAATTTGGTTGAAGTAGAAATACCTGTTTGTAAAGGAAGGTATTACTAATTTCGTCATGGTTTAAATATCGTTGATAACTGTACAGGCTCAAGTCAGAGCCTCTGGTTGATAGTTAGAATTGATTTAGATGATATTGGCAACTTTAAAACCTCTGCTTCAGATGTACATGGATCATTACATAACAATATTGCACGTTTGGGAATAGCTGTATTTTCCTAGTACTTCTTGATTTGTTAGCTTTGATGTGCTTCCAAGTTTTGCAACATGATATAATTCTCAGCATCAGTGGTAATTTTTATCTAAATAAATTGCATCTAATTGTGTGCTTTATCAAAATGTTGGTTTCTCTTTCAAAATTGTGCAAAGGCTCTCAATTTGAAATTCAAAAGCACTGTGTAATTGCTTAGATTTCATTTATTTCGATTTCAAAGGATTTCAATCTAAAGCCTTTTTACTTATGTTTGGACTTGTTGAAATGTTAAGCATAAAGAATAGTCTATAACATACTTCCTCTTTTAGTGCTTCTCCCACCACTTGTATAGGTCTAGTGGTAGAGTGTTCCTAGACTAAGTTATACCAAAGACTTGTTGAAATGTTAAGCATAAAGAATAGTCTATAACATACTTCCTCTTTTAGTGCTTCTCCCACCACTTGTATAGGTCTAGTGGTAGAGTGTTCCTAGACTAAGTTATACCAAAGACTTGTTGAAATGTTAAGCATAAAGAATAGTCTATAACATACTTCCTCTTTTAGTGCTTCTCCTACCACTTGTATAGGTCTAGTGGTAGAGTGTTCCTAGACTAAGTTATACCAAAGACTTGTTGAAATGTTAAGCATAAAGAATAGTCTATAACATACTTCCTCTTTTAGTGCTTCTCCTACCACTTGTATAGGTCTAGTGGTAGAGTGTTCCTAGACTAAGTTATATACCAAAGACTTGTTGAAATGTTAAGCATAAAGAATAGTCTATAACATACTTCCTCTTTTAGTGCTTCTCCCACCACTTGTATAGGTCTAGTGGTAGAGTGTTCCTAGACTAAGTTATACCAAAGACTTTGAAAATGATAGTGGCTCATCCTTCACCCAGCTGGTGCTTCTCTTAAAATATGGAGATGTATTTACAGTGAAACCTTGGTGTTGTTACCCCATGATTGGTACACTTACACTCCGTTAAGGTGTCAATTTTAACTGACAATGTACAGTGAAACCTTGGTGTTGTTACCTCATGATTGATACACTTCCACTCCGTTAAGGTGTCAATTTTAACTGACAATGTACAGTGAAACCTTGGTGTTACCCCATGATTGGTACACTTCCACTCCATTAAGGTGTCAGTTTTAACTGATAATGTACAGTGAAACCTTGGTGTTGTTACCCCATGATTGGTACATTTACACTCCGTTAAGGTGTCAGTTTTAACTGACAATGTACAGTGAAACCTTGGTGTTGTTACCCCATGATTGGTACACTTCCACTCCGTTAAGGTGTCAGTTTTAACTGACAATATACAGTGAAACCTTGGTGTTGTTACCCCATGATTGGTTCACTTACACTCCGTTAAGGTGTCAGTTTTAACTGACAATATACAGTGAAACCTTGGTGTTGTTACCCCATGATTGGTACACTTACACTCTGTTAAGGTGTCAGTTTTAACTGACAATGTACAGTGAAACCTTGGTGTTGTTACCCCATGATTGGTACATTGTACACTTACACTCCGTTAAGGTGTCAGTTTTAACTGACAATGTACAGTGAAACCTTGGTGTTGTTACCTCATGATTGGTACACTTACACTCTGTGAAGGTGTCAATTTTAACTGACAATGTACAGTGAAACCTTGGTGTTGTTACCCCATGATTGGTACATTGTACACTTACACTCCGTTAAGGTGTCAGTTTTAACTGACAATATACAGTGAAACCTTGGTGTTGTTACCCCATGATTGGTACACTTACACTCCGTTAAGGTGTCAATTTTAACTGACAATGTAAAGTGAAACCTTGGTGTTACCCCATGATTGGTACATTGTACACTTACACTCCGTTAAGGTGTCAATTTTAACTGACAATGTACAGTGAAACCTTGGTGTTACCCCATGATTGGTACACTTACACTCCGTTAAGGTGTCAGTTTTAACTGACAATGTACAGTGAAACCTTGGTGTTACCCCATGATTGGTACATTGTACACTTACACTCCGTTAAGGTGTCAGTTTTAACTGACAATGTACAGTGAAACCTTGGTGTTACCCCATGATTGGTACACTTCCACTCCGTTAAGGTGTCAATTTTAACTGACAATGTACAGTGAAACCTTGGTGTTACCCCATGATTGGTTCACTTACACTCCGTTAAGGTGTCAGTTTTAACTGACAATGTACAGTGAAACCTTGGTGCTGTTAACTCATGATTGGTGCACTTACAATCCGTTAAGGTGTCAATTTTAACTGACAATGTACAGTGAAACCTTGTGTTGTTACCCCATGATTGGTACACTTACACTCCGTTAAGGTGTCAGTTTTAACTGACAATATACAGTGAAACCTTGGTGTTGTTACCCCATGATTGGTTCACTTACACTCTGTTAAGGTGTCAATTTTAACTGACAATGTACAGTGAAACCTTGGTGTTACCCCATGATTGGTACACTTACACTCCGTTAAGGTGTCAGTTTTAACTGACAATGTACAGTGAAACCTTGGTGTTGTTACCTCATGATTGGTACACTTACAATCCATTAAGGTGTCAATTTTAACTGACAATGTACAGTGAAAACTTGGTGTTACCCCATGATTGGAACACTTACACTCCGTTAAGGTTTCAGTTTTAACTGATAATGTACAGTGAAACCTTGGTGTTGTTACCCCATGATTGGTACACTTACACTCTGTTAAGGTGTCAGTTTTAACTGACAATGTACAGTGAAACCTTGGTGTTGTTACCCCATGATTGGTACATTGTACACTTACACTCCGTTAAGGTGTCAGTTTTAACTGACAATGTACAGTGAAACCTTGGTGTTGTTACCTCATGATTGGTACACTTACACTCTGTGAAGGTGTCAATTTTAACTGACAATGTACAGTGAAACCTTGGTGTTGTTACCCCATGATTGGTACATTGTACACTTACACTCCGTTAAGGTGTCAGTTTTAACTGACAATGTACAGTGAAACCTTGGTGTTGTTACCCCATGATTGGTACATTGTACACTTACACTCCGTTAAGGTGTCAGTTTTAACTGACAATGTACAGTGAAACCTTGGTGTTGTTACCCCATGATTGGTACATTGTACACTTACACTCCGTTAAGGTGTCAGTTTTAACTGACAATATACAGTGAAACCTTGGTGTTGTTACCCATGATTGGTACACTTACACTCCGTTAAGGTGTCAATTTTAACTGACAATGTAAAGTGAAACCTTGGTGTTACCCCATGATTGGTACATTGTACACTTACACTCCGTTAAGGTGTCAATTTTAACTGACAATGTACAGTGAAACCTTGGTGTTACCCCATGATTGGTACACTTACACTCCGTTAAGGTGTCAGTTTTAACTGACAATGTACAGTGAAACCTTGGTGTTACCCCATGATTGGTACACTTACACTCCGTTAAGGTGTCAGTTTTAACTGACAATGTACAGTGAAACCTTGGTGTTACCCCATGATTGGTACACTTCCACTCCGTTAAGGTGTCAATTTTAACTGACAATGTACAGTGAAACCTTGGTGTTACCCCATGATTGGTACACTTACACTCCTTTATGGTGTCAATTTTAACTGACAATGTACAGTGAAACCTTGGTGTTACCCCATGATTGGTACACTTCCACTCTGTTAAGGTGTCAATTTTAACTTACAATGTACAGTGAAACCTTGGTGTTACCCCATGATTGGTACACTTACACTCCGTTAAGGTTTCAGTTTTAACTGACAATGTATTTTATAACATGTTTATACAAAGATATAACATTCCCTGAATTACACTTTCACATATCTAATAATAGACAGCTTTTAGTAGTGACCCCATCGTAAGTAAGATAGCATTATGGGATATTCATGGTGACTTTAAGTAAGACAGTTCATAGATGTGGGCAGTGTTTGTTTTCATTAGAGTAAAATGAATGTTTTGAAGTAAATCCTATCTACTAAGGACTTTATTTACATTATTTATCTCTTTGAAAGAACCATAGAATAAGATGCTGAAACAGGCCGATAACATCCATGTTTATTTATAGCTGGCATCTCGTAAAACATTTCTGACGATAATTGGAAAGTAATTAGACACTATGTTTTGTTATGGTTTCCTTGTTAGCACCAAAAATATTGGTGATCATTATCATCCTTACTCTTGTTTTCAGCAGTATACGGTATTCTTGGTTGACTTTAGTATGATAGGAAATATATCCTTGTTTCATGATTGTAAAATGCTTTCTCCTAAAAAACTCATAACTTAGATAATGGGGCTATAAGACTACATAACTGACTACTCAATGTGGTCTGATTAGTGAGTTGGTCTTTAAAGTGAGGTTCTGAGCCTGGCACCATAAACATTGAGAAGTCTAAAATTTTGAATCAACTGTGACTAATCTTGAAATCTGATATATCTCAGCAGGCCAAGCTGAGAATGTTCTCAGACTTAAGTATATTCTCAAGTTTAACGATGCCAGACCCTGGACTTGTTTGATATTTACATGTAAGAAGAAATTTTCAAGAGAGTGAATATTTAAATTACAAAGACTTTTGGCTTTTAAATCCCACTTTAACCGAAGCAGATTTTGTGAGAAATTTTGCCAGTTTACTTGGAGAAGGCTTTACTTGGAAAAGGCTTTACTTGGAGAAGGCTTTACTTGGAAAAGGCTGGTGTTTTTTCCTCAGGTACATTGTAACTGGATTCTCTCCTCTGTTGTTGACAACTGGGTGTCACCATATAAATGAAAATTTCTTGAGTGTGGTATAAAACAAAATTAGGAAAGAATTGTTAAAACTGCTTTAGTTACCACTGGGGTTTGTTTCTCAAACACATCATTATTGATCCATATATTGATATGTATCTATTCTGTACAAAGTTTGTACGCAAATACTATGTAGAAATTAAGGTTATAACTTACTCTTTAAGAAACTAGGACCTGTTGTATCAAGGAGTTGTAAGTTTTAAGTTGTAAGTCCTAAGTTATTTGATCTTAAGACAAAATTTACATGTAAGACAGTTTTGTCAATGCTACCTCTTACAAGAGTCTTCTGGTATATTTGCATATCTTCAAAAAAGATCTTGATAATAGCTAAGGTCTACACACTGCCTCTTTGACAGTTGTAAAGACCTGACCTCATTTAGTCGAAAGTCACAGGTCCTAATTCTTTGTAAAAAAGATCACAAGTCTTAAGTATGGTCCTACCAACAAGTCTAAGACTTAGATACACCTGTATATAGGGGCCACCCAGGGGACCAGAAAATATTGACCATTATGGGCAGGTGACCCTTATACACAGGTTTAATTAAGTTGAAGTATGCAGTTATGGTACTTTTCAAAACTGGCCTTTATAGACAGGCAATCCTTATATATATGTACCTTCTAGGAGGATTTGACAATTCAACCCATTTACAACATTTACTTGTATTGAAATCAATATTGTGTATTCTGTATTTTAAAAAACTAACGTCACAGGTGACTTGGCTAGGTCCAATTATTAATGCAGCTCAAATCCGGTAGATTTTAACACTAATGCATAATATACTATAGCGTCAATCAATATGAAAAATCTGTTGTTTGGTTCACATTGTTTGTTCTTAGTCATTTTATCCTTTAATAAAACATCCATTTATGATAAAAGTTCAAAATACAGAATTAACATCTGTTGTATTTTCTGATATGAATCACATTTTTCTCCTTTGTATTATGTTTGAGTTACTTTAGGTTGTTCTTTGAACCCTGAAGTCTCTCTCCTCTGGTCAGCTCCCAATTCTAACCCCGCTGGAAACTAAGCTAATTTTTGTGAGAAAGTTTGCCAGTTTACTTGCTGAAGGATGGTAGTCTCTTCCCAGGTACATTGTATCCAGATTCTCTCCTCCACCAATAAGAACGGACCGCCACCATATAACGTGGAAAATTGTTAAGTGTGGCTTTAAACAGAAAATCAAAATCTCTCCTCCACCAATAGGAGAGGCCTGTTTTACCTACTTGGACTGCTTATACAGAAGTTTTATACATGGAATTTCCAATTCATTTTGATTTTGGAAATTTGAAGAGGGTTAGAAGGCATATAATATTGCCATGTACCTGTACTACTCAAACATAAAATAAACTTGAAAAGCCTATATAAGTTATGATTCTTGGCTCATGCTATGCTTCAGTTGCTGGTTTTGATTCTTGGCTCATGCTATGCCTCGGTTGCTGGTTTTGATTCTTGGCACATGCTATGCCTCGGTTGCTGGTTTTGATTCTTGGCTCATGCTATGCCTCAGTTGCTGGTTTTGATTCTTGGCACATGCTATGCCTCAGTTGCTGGTTTTGTCGCCCAGTTTGGTCTATTTGTTATGTTTTGGGATAAGATGAGGTTAAGGACCACTGGCTCAAAACATGAGTACATGTATTATTAGTATTACTCAAGTATTAGGATTTTACTTCACTACAGCTAATTCAGAAATCTGATTGGCTGAGTAGATCGAGTTAAAAATATTCTTAAATTCTGATTGGCTGAGCAGATCAAGTTAAGAGTATTCTTAAATTCTGATTGGCTGAGCAGATCAAGTTTAGAATATTAAGTTTTAAGTAAGTGGGCTCAGGTTAGTGAGTGTGAAATATCTTGTTTTGAGATGAGCTTTGTAATTTTTGTTGTTGTTGGGTTTTTTTTCAGTGTACAAAAATGTTTTTTGATAAAAAGAATGAAAAAGAGATTGGAATGGAAGAATACCTGTGATCTGCAGTATAAATATTTTTTTATGTAACACGTAAAATAAAGCCTTGCGGCGATTTGATTGGCTAACGTGCAGCTAACTGAACTACTTTTATTCACTATGTATGTCGACTTCATTCATCTGAAGGTTGGCGATGACGTCACTTGGTGTTTGTGACGTCACTTGAACTTGAATAGGGACAATCAAATAAAACATATTGTGTACATATTTAAAAATTTTGTTGTATTCAAGTCCGCAATTTTGCTGATTTCAACATCTGATAAAGCATGCTTAGATGTAAATAATAATTTAAAATGTAGGCTAAATGTATGTATTCAAATATAAACAATATCTTTTACAATATATTTTGTGCACTTATTTCTGTGCAGTATTTTACCTATTTGGAACAATTTGGTCAACTCAACAGAAAAGAGAATATAAATTCTCATCCCCAGTCATCAGAAAATACGTTTATATTGCATATGTTGGATCATATTATAAAAAGAATCTGTCACGAGTTTCCATTCATATCACATTTATGATACTTGTTATGAATTTTCCATTTATGCTGGCCAGAGGCTCGCAATATGAAAACTTGTATCATAAATGTGGTATGAATGGAAACTGATGACAGATCCTATATATACTAATATCAAAATCTTTATGTCAGACTTATGGATTCACATTTTCAAGTATACAAAGATACATTTGATATTTTGCAGGCTCAGTCCAGAAATTTATCTTAAACGACCAATCACAGAAGGCAACAAGTGGCGATTAGATAAGATACTCGAAAGAAAAGCTGTAAGTTTTGTTTACCATAGTACAATCAGTATGATAGTTCATTGTACTTTTAAATAAGCTGTTTGTGGTAAGCAGATAGAAATAGGTAAATGAATTGCACATACGTATTATCAAAAAACCCTCTTCAAATGGGAACCATTTTCGGTTACATTTCACACTTAAAGATATGGGCAAAGATACAAAACCCAGACTGATAAACATTCCTTGAATCTCCAATTTTAAGGATTTAAATGGGATCTGTTTGTAAGTCATTTTTGCCCATATCTTTAAGTGTGAAATGTAACCTAAAATGGACATCAGTATATATACTTATTCTGCAGTGGTTTTGTGTGCACTATATACATTGGGAAATAATTCTTATACACATAATAATTTATGAAAAACTGAATTCAGTGTGAAGGAGAAGAAATTGTTTTTCATATTCTTGATAGAAAAACTATACTCAGCCAGGAAGTGTTTTCTGGAGTACAACTGCATTACCCATTGTTGACTTTAATGATGCTGGATTTCCCTCACTTGTTTAAAATAATCTTGAAAAAATTTGCTCACCAACACCTCTGAAAAAAATTCGCTCACCAACACTTCTGAAACTGTACTGATTGGACCAATTGAATCTTTTGTCTGAAGCATTCATATAACACATGCTAGTCAACCTGACGTATAATTATAGAAATTTGACATGTATACTGACAGGAAATAAATTTTCTGTTTCAGAACCAAGGAGTGAAAATATTTATTCTGTTGTACAAGGAAATGACAATTGCTCTGAACATCCAAAGTATATACAGTAAACACACTCTTACAAGTAAAAACCCAGAAAATATCAAGGTTTGTTTATGCTTTCTTTCTGCCTATTCCATGTGTGTGTAATATGTGTCTGTGTTTGTGTATTTAGAATTTATTTTTATTAATTTAATTCCAAAGGTCTATACATGATAAGGGTCCAAAACGGCCCCAAAATGGTGGATTGTCATATTTTCATAACAGGTTCTACATATCGTCTAAAGTTGAGATCTAAGTAGTTTGACTTGCTCTCTTCACCCCAAAGGTCATTTCAAAGTCATGTTAAGTCAATGAAACTCCAGTGACTTTATGAACTTTTGTGTTAAGTCTGGTGAAATATTATTTCAAGAAAATGAAGTAAATTTTGTTTAATCCACAGATCAATTTTTATCTGGTGAAAAATATATGTATATATTTCTTTAAAAATATAGTATAAAAAGAAAAAAAAGTACTGTGAGCTGATTCAAATCCTGGACCCTTGAGTTCACAATCTGACATACTAACCATTACGCCACCGTCAGTTATATACAAAATTCTCGTAAAATGTTAAACAGTTTGATTTTAAGACCCAATAAGAGAATGCAGTCACTAGTTGTATATCCTTACGTTTGTACTTGTAGGGCTTACTTTGGAAAAATAAAAATGTACTGTAGATCTACCTCATAGATCTATACTCCAATTTTTAAACAGGGATATTATTTACTTTAAAAATTCAACGTATACACTTGATAAAAGTGTCGGCGATGCCCAAGTTCAGTGCAGTAGGCCTGTATTCGGCATTCGTGTAAGGAAATGCATAAGGGCCAAGCAACCAGGTAAGGCTAACTGTAAACTGACCTACATGTAGTTGTCAGTTCATCATATTGTAGATCTACGATGGAGAAAAAACACGGATCCAAGGGTCTGTGGTAGTATGTGGGTTACAAGTCGGCAATGCATAACCCAAAGGGAAATTCAGTTAGGCCTATTCGATCTCTCAACGAAGCAAGTTTACCATACTTATCTTTAGTGAAAAGTTGTCAAGCAGATCTTTCGATAGAGAATTCGAAGAATGAAAGAAAAACAAAGCATTGTGGCACTTTGCTTACAGTTCTCGGTATTTTCCAGTTGGTATTAAGAATGTGATTTGCTGCAGTAATATGAAAATATAAAATATAAAAAGAGAAGAAACTTCCCACTGAGGCTATTTATAGCCTATGCAACAGCATTGGGTTTCCTGGTTTGTCAAGTATAGTTTGTTTCTGTTATGGAAAGTTGTTTGTTTATATCGAACACAGCTTTGGACAAAAAAATCCTTTGTACACAAAATAGTTAATGAACATATACATTAGTGTGTAGAATATCTTTCTTATCCAAGGCTGTGCTCATACTTTATTTTATCCCAAAAGGCTAAAAAATAGAATGAAATAAACAAAATATTGAAAATATACATATTTTAATGTCGATTTTAAGACACTTTCCTGACAAGGAAACTTTTGTTTTCTGTGTGTATGTTAAGTGTTAATGTTAAACTTCATAATGTATACAACCATGTACTTTACAAGAAATACTTAATTTTCATTTCATTGGTGGGTATATAGGCATCTCTATCATATATAGTCCTTTGCATTAAACAACCATATTCAAGTTCAGAATTGTGGTAAAATCAGCATTTTTGCTAAAGATGAAAATGATTCTGTACCGCAACTTGTTGATTTTTTATTTTCTGTTTGTCTTTTTATAGGTCCTTAGACATCCAGACCATGGTGCTGGTGGAGTTTTGCTATGGGCTCATCATGAGAAAATTGTTGCCATTGACCAAAAAATTGCATTCCTTGGTGGATTTGACTTATGTTATGGAAGATGGGATGATCCCGGGCATAGATTGGAGGACCTAGGGTGTATAGTCTATGATCATACAAAACAATCATCTCTAGACTCGGATGAAGGAAACAAGGTAACTATAGCCTTATGAATAAGACAAACAAACAGTTAAACTTGGTCTGTTAAGGACACCCCAGGGAACAGGAAGAAGTAGCCATTGTAGATAGGTGGCCTCTCTTAACAAACCAAAAATTTGCTTACACAATTCAGTTATGTATGGTAAAATTAAAAACATTGCTGTAAAATTCAAATTATTGGATTAAGTGTAATTTAACAAATTTAGCAAAACGCCAGTATTGGTGGAGAGCTCTGTACCATCTCATCTACCATGTTTACTTACCTAGTTTACTTAGGTTAACCATATTGACCTCTTGTTGTGGGTATGTGCAGAAACTCTTCAACATTTTAAACTTCTTTCTAAAAGCTATGGTACTGGGACATATCCCAACCTCTCGATCAACGGAAACAAAAGATATACATGTATGTTTTAGCTGGTGTAACATAAAAATTAAACAAACTGAATCTACGTTTACTTCTATGGTTCTAAAGGCGTTATTTGAAATATTGTTGATGATATTACAATTTCAAAACAGATAGATTACATGCATGCTGCGTTTAACTTCTTCACAAAAACCATGGGAACAGTTCTTTCCGATTTTGTATCTAGCATCTCTAGAGCAATGGAAACAAAGTGTATATCATAGCCTCTGGGTGAGGGGGCTGTGTAGATATCCCAACCCCTCCTCAATCAGGAGTTCTATAGATATCATGAACTCAGGGGCAGGGTGTTTTATATATCATGACCCCTGTGTAAGAGGTCTGTTGATATCATTTCCCCTGGTTCAAAGGTTTTGTAAATATCTTGACCCCTGGGGTTAGGAGTTCTCTGGATATCATTACCCTAAGATCAGGGTCTGGTGGATAAGACGACGGGGACTAAGATGGCCATTTAGGCTGTTTTGGTCTCATATTATTATTATTATTATTCTATTGGTAAAACCTGGGAGCTGGGAACTTTAGTTTTATCTATTTCCAATTAAGATTTTGATTAAAGTGTTGTAATTTCATACCACTCACATATTGATGGTTTCACGGTGTGTGTGTGTGGGGGGGGGGGGGGGGGGGGGGGGGGGGGGGGGGGGGGGGGGGGGGGGGGGGGGGGCATGTTAGTATTGATTTAACAATACTTTCAGAATTGATGTTTTGTATTTATGAATGGTTTTTGTTTGACAGCATGACAGTGTGTTTGGTGATATGACAGATACGCTTGATGTAACAGGCATTGCTATCAATGTGTCTCCACCAACACCTGAAAGAAGAGGATCACAAGCTGAACCCATTGAAGTTCCGGAGGCTGAGAAATCTAATACTGACGACAGTGACACAGGTAGTAAAGAAGAGAACTGCAGTGAGTGTATATGTCGTCATAGCAAGTCAGGAAATGGACATAGTTATGACAACAATTCACTTGAGGAAAGTGAAGCTCAAACCTTGTTGAATTCAGAGAGTAAAGGAATACAGAAATCAGAAGACACAGGTGGAATTAACAATCAAATTGTGTCTGTGACAGTTCATCGGAACAATTCGGGGTCTTTTGATTCCATTCCTAAAGTCTGTGTCAAAGACCAATCACAAAATAGTGCTGAAACTAGTGACACAAGTTTATCTGATACGGAAGGGAGGCGGAAATCAGAGCCAAAAACAAGTCATTTGTCCGAACTTACTGCAGAATATGTAGATAACTATATTGAAAAGGGATCTATGCAAAATTTAAATCGAATGTTTGTGAAAAGAGATAGTTCTGAATCACAGAATATCTTCTTCTTAAGTGCCAAAGAGGCTCGTGATTCCCTCGCAAAAAAGTCTCAGAAAAATTTGAAAAATCACGAGGCGTCTGAAGAAATAAATATGCAAGACAATGATCAGAACACAGAAAGTAAGAAAAGTGATAGTGATACAGAAATTAATTTGTGTTCACAGACACAAAATGCTCAAAATGAGAAAGAATCACACCACATGTGGGATAAAAGTAAACTAAAGAAATATTCTAGCTTTCCGTTTTCCAAAGAAAAAATACTTGATACATCACGGCACAGTGATAACACAGAAGTGCAATTAAAAGGTTTTAGTAAGCTAAGTGATAAAAGTGACAACCAGAATTCAGATACAGGACAGGTGCAACTGAGGCTGAAAATAGACACTACCCAATCAGATTCAGATAAACTGACCAATCATAATGATTCAAATGTAGCTAGCCAAAATACAGGAGTAAGTCGGGACAGTGCGACTGCAGGGGACAAAACTACTCACAGAGAAAGTTGGGCAATGAGAAAACTACGTAAGTCACTAAGCAGGATGGAGGAAAATAATAACACTCAACATGGTCAGGGGGCAGATGACGTGACAGATGGGGACAGATCAGCAGCACAAAATCGGTGGAAACTTGTGTTGAATGTGCAGAAGTTTCAGTCAGCAGTGAAACTGCAGCAGCAACAGACGCCGTTACCAGTGGAGAAAAGTCCTCTCTCGCCAAAACTGAGTACAAGAATTGTGAGTGATATTTATTGTTGTGTTTAGATAGTAGTGATTTGTTTGTAAACTTTCACATATAATTACCAAATTTTTACCAGTATTTCAGTGTTGTAAATGATTGTAAAACATGTACAGCAATAATAAAAGTGGATTTAGCAACCACCTGTGTATACAGACCACCTGGTCACAAAGACCATTTTTTTGCTATCCCCAATAGTACCATAGTAACATTTGTGTACAAATCAATCTTTATGTAAAGACCTCCCTGTAAAGACCGGTTTTCTTGTGTCCCTAAGGAGGTCCGAATATAGAAGTTGCACTGTATCTTTTTTCTTTTTTTTTTGAAAAAAATGAAAAAAACATTTTCAGAAAAGTAAAAAGTAACCCAGTAGTTTAAATGATATATGAGAACCCACATTTTAAATCAACACAATGCTATTTTCAATAATTACAAAAAATTTTGTGGTCCAAAAAAATAAAAATAAATATTATTGTAGGAGATTCTGTTAATAAGCCCTTTAACAATACTTATTTTCCACTTTATAAATTTCGTGTTTTATGTCAGATAATACATAGAAAATATAAGTTTACCTACAGTGTATTTGATTGGTGGTTCCATGTTAGGACTGGTATTTCAGGACTTTAATTACAAAGTACTGTTTGAGGTCCCATGTAAGTCTCTAAGGTAATTGATGTTATAGCAGACATTTTGAAATAAAAATAAATTTACTGGTCAACCGGACCAGTGAATAAAGGATGTTTTTGGTCTGTATGTATACACAATTGAAATGAAATGGAAAATTACTGGTCATTTGGACCAGTTATCAGAGAAATTTCACCGGCCTTTTGTAAAATTCACTGGTTTTTCTGGTAAGACCGGTGAATTTCAAAAACTCTTTATAGCCAAACTGTACTGGTACTAGACCTGTCGTCGGCCATTATGTGATTTTAGTTATAACACAATTTTGTGACTTGTGAGATTTGTTTAGATCAGTCGTCTGCTGTTGGACTTTGTATTCATACAGAGGCTAAAAAATATCATCTTAGTGCATACCAAAGACCAAATCATGTAATAGCCGATTACTAGTCTTAGCTGAATTCTGGTCCAGTACCCGTTTCTCTTTGAGAACATTTTTATAGATCAATGCTAACTGACAATCAAATAATTTGCAGAAAAATACAATAAGTGAAAAGCTTCAGCATCAAATGCATCATCGTGATAGTATAACGGACATTTTGGAGAATAATAAACTGTGAGTATAATTTGTGATATAAGTTAAATAACGCGTGATTTAAAGTGTTGTATGTATGTTGACAAACCAGGATTTTTACAGCCCTCTGAAAACATGGGCTTGTATCTTTTGAATTGGGAATTATGCAATATTTTCCTCAAATTGGAAAAAATCTAACAGCATTAGAAATATATTTAAAGGTAATTTTTCTGATGTTTTCGTGTATACATGTACATGTAATTTATTCATATTTACAAATCTGGCTTTGTGTCTTGTTATTCGCCACTGGAAATTCAACTACATTTTTTTTTCTTCTTATCTTCTTAATTAATTGAAGGAGATAGTGATCCTTTTCTGACTAAGATAAAAGATTCAGAATATTTTTGCCTTGAATTGGGGAAAAATGTTACATTTTTCACTTTAGGAATGGGTGCCTTAAAACGGCCCTGCTCAGCCACATCCTCTCCCCCTAATTATACAATTGTAGTCAAATAACAATTAATTTGAAGGGATTCTTGTGTTTTCACACTGTTTGTGTATTTTTAGATTTCCAAATTTCAATAAAATGTTGCTAAAATTCTCATTTCAACAAGCCCATGCCCCATTCCCCAAAGAGTAAAGAAAATCCTGGCTATAGGATTATAACTATACACGGATCTGGTTGATACAAGTAAATATATTGACTTAAATACTAGTGGAAAACTTGTTTTTCTCATTGTGATGTATACATGTATCATGGTAACCTCAGGTTTTAAAATATAAAAATTTTTAAATGGCAATCAACATTGTTTAATGGTCATTCATCAAGTGCAACTTATGTGACCTACTGTACAAGGGGGAAATAACTCACCTTTTTACTATTCACCATTTTCAGGATTGTTAGAAAAGTCTGTGAATATCAGAAACTTAACAACTTTTTAACAAAATTCTATATGTAATATGTTATTTGCTATTTTTGCAGGACCTGTTGTTATTTTAAGCTACTCACAAACAGTGAATTGAAAAAGCAAAGCACAAAAAACTTATAGTTTCAGGAGAGAGAAAAACATGAAAATTACAACCCCTGGATTTCAACCCTCTACAGTATTTTGATTTATTGCCGTCATTCATTGTTCATCAAAATTTTAGCAACATGGCAACAATTTACATGGACCTGAATAATCTAGGTCATTTAAGTGAAAATATTCATTACTATAAAAGTACTTATTAGCGATAGCCAGTTTAATATTTGAAATTTCATTTTCTTTCTTTGTTAGTGGGGCAGAGTTACCTGCAAAGTTACTACGAACTACCAGTGAGATTGCTATAGAGGAACTAGGACTAAAAGGGTCCACAAAATTCTGGATTGGAAAAGATTATGTTAATTTTATCCAGAAAGATTTTGTGGATCTCCAGTCACCATTTGAAGGTACAGATGTATATTTTCTCCCATTTCAGAATTAATTTGTATACCTAGGCCAATTTTTGCACATTTTTATTTTATAAATACAGGCCAGTTTTGCATTGGAAATGGGTCCTGTAACTGGACCATAAAACAGCCTAGGGAAATCCCTGTAGTTGCATGTGAGATTTAAATGATTAGAATAGTGTTCATTACAGAAACTTTCTTTCATTGGTTAATGAAATACTTAGACTTATCTCTTTTTGTTGCCAGATTTCATAGATCGATATAAAACTCCCAGAATGCCATGGCATGATATTGGAGCTGTGGTTTATGGGAAGGCTGCAAGGGACGTTTCCAGGCATTTCATTGGCAGATGGAACTTTACAAAGGTAATTGCTTGTAGATTGGTTTTGATTTTTTCTGATGTGTACTAACTTTCTAGGGAGACCTCAGTGGACCTTATGTAACCAAACTAACTGCCATTATAAAAATAATTGAGTGTGATGGCAGTAATACAATCAGATCTATTGAACAAATCATAATCTATACCTTAAAAACACTGGTCAGAAGGAAACTATTTGGGAATTCTTGTAACTGAATGTTTTATATGCAGTTGATACAGTGTAGGTAGTTTAATATCTTGGTCATAAAACTTCTGAATTCAACATCAACGTTAGATAGAGAATAATATCCTGCTCTCAGAACTTTGTTTTCCTAGTATTCTCAGTTTTAGGTAATTATATACTTTAACTTGTCAGCCCCAGAAAAACAATGGACTCTTCTGTAAATCAATGACTTAGACCAGTCCAAATGTGTCTTTAGGGGTGAATGAGTCAATGATCCTCAACAATAGCTACCCATTATTCCAGCCTTGTTTATATTGCACTCTTACAGGTTGAGAAGGTCAAGAACAACAAAGACTACCCACTTTTACTACCAAAGTCCTATGGACCACATAACACAGTCCCTGCTGCTACTAGAGAATGCTGTGATGAAGTCAAAATACAGGTAAGCTGTATATTTACCTTTGTTGTTGATTTTATACAGGTTGTTAGTAATCAGTATGAACTGTTTGTGCAGTGGTCAATAGTTTTAGGTCACTTGTTTCAAACAGGTACTGACTGCTACAACATCTTGCTATACAAAATTGTCACTCTATCAAGAACTTATTATACAAAAACTGACATGCCATCAAGAGCTTGCTATACAAAAATGGTACTCCATCAAGAGCTTGCTATAGAAAACTGCTACACGATCAAGAGCTTGCTATACAAAAATGCAGCTCCATCAAGAGGTTGCTATAGAAAACTGCTGCAGGATCAAGAGCTTGCTATACAAAATGCTAATCCATCAAGAGCTTGCTACAGAAAACTGCTACACAATCGAGAACTTGCTTCGCAAATAGATACTTCTTAAAGAACTTATAAATCTAAATAAAGGTCATGGGTCTTTTAGATTAGACTTGAAATTGATCTCCCCAATTATGGTAGTTGTGGCAGCCCATAGCACAGATCAGAATGTTTGTTACCGAGTGAAAACAGAATAAAAACAGAAAAAAGAAATAGTTTTACTGAAAATTTTGTTTTTATCTACTGAAGTTTAACCTTTATGCTTGATTTACAGATTTTACGAAGTGCTTCAGGATGGTCAGCTGGTATACAGTTCACAGAAAAATCCATAATGGATGCCTACATACATTGTATAGAAAGTGCCAAACATTACATTTACATAGAGGTTTGTATATAGTATGATTTACTACTTACAGGTATATATATTTTATGGTTTAATTCTTAGCGATATATATAGAACATTATATCATTGTCAAGTTTGTACCAACTGTACTTTGTTTTTTGGACAACTAAATTTACCTCCAACATTGGAGAGTGTATTTATCCAAAGCAGCAAATCAAATGTTACACAGCTTTCTACGAGATACTGTAGATCACCTGTTTATAAGGGAATTACCTTCATATAAATTTGTGAATGGACTTGTTTGTGAATTCAAAAATACAGTTACTGTTTGTATTGATAGTGTGTATGTGTGTATAAACTTGTATCATGTAAATAACTACTGTAAAATTATAAATTTTTGTTGAGGATTTAATATTGTAAATTTAATGGTAACCAATTAAAAATAAGATATATCCATGATGAAAACTTTTACTTGAATGATGAACAATACAATATCTCAAAAGCAATGAAAATAAGTGTCAACAAATTCATTTTTGAAGGAGATACCACAGAAATTTAAACCCACAAAAAATGATTTGACAGTATATTATTTGGTTATCATTGGGTTGTCTCTTGGGGCAAGGGAAGTAATTCAGCATGGCAAGCAGTAATCATTTAAAGAAGTTAATTTCTAAAAGTAGTTACATCTACATACTCTTGATATTAAAATGATCTAGTCATACTAGAGATATGTATGTCTTTGTTCATTTAAATGTACAATTTTATCCCTTGAAATTTGTATTGATAAAATCTTTTGCAAATATAAAATCACAAATGCATTTTGCCCAGCTATTTGCAAATATGTCTGAAAAGATGATTATGCAAAGTTTAGTTGTTGCTTAATATGATAATTTACAGTATACGCTGTAGGAAAACTAAAATATATACATGTATCATTTACCAGTGAGATGTGCTTGTATCTATACGCTGTAGGAAAACTAAAATATATACATGTATCATTTACCAGTGAGATGTGCTTGTATCTATACGCTGTAGGAAAACTAAAATATATACATGTATCATTTACCAGTGAGATGTGCTTGTATCTATACGCTGTAGGAAAACTAAAATATATGCATGTATCATTTACCAGTGAGATGTGCTTGTATCTATTTATAATCTGGGATTTTCCTTTTTTTGTAGAATCAGTTCTTCATTACTCATGTTGGTGATCATTCCATTGTAAAAAATGAAATTGGAGATGCTTTATATAAAAGAATCCTTCGTGCTCATAGGTAAGGATAGATGTTCATCAAATTGTTGGCAAAATCTGGCATAATGGAAAATATCCTTACTAATACAAGACACATGTCCTTCCTGTGAGGATGTATAAACAACAACCTCACTAATAAAAGACATATGTCCTTTCTTTGAGGATGTATAAACAACAACCTCACTAATAAAAGACATGTCCTTCCTTTGAGGATGTATAAACAACAACCTCACTTATAAAAGATACATGTCCTTCCTGTGAGGATGTATAAACAACAACCTCACTAATAAAAGACATGTATCCTTCCTTTGAGGATTATAAACAACAACCTCACTAATACAAGACACATGTCCTTCCTGTGATGATGTATAACCAATAAGAAAAGTATGTGCCACTGTGGCAAGTAGTTAGAACACTACACTATAAACCATGAAGTCTTCCTTGTCAGCACAGTTTGATCCCCTCTGGAACCTGAGAACATTTTGAAAGTTTGCCAGTTCATTTGCAGAATACTGGTGGTCTCTTCCTTCTTACCAGGTTCCTCTTCCATTAAAAACCAGCCACTACCATATAACTGAATAATTGTTAGGTTTGGTGAAAAACAGTAATAAAACAAACAATTAAAAAAGTAAAAGTATATCAGTAAATAAGTAATGAGTTATCAGATTTTGATACGATGTATATGGTTGGATTATATGTCATAGGCGTTGGAAGCAAATTAAAACACACACGACAGAAACGTCTGGGGGCTAAGCCCCAATTTATAACACCTATGTCTATCTTTTAAAAAAAAGTCGGGGGGCTAAGCCCCCCCTAGCCCCCCCAGTTCCGACGCCTATGTATGTTATACTTTATTGCCCATACAATATGTTTCTTGTTGTGTCAGCTGAAAAATAACGTGTTTTACATTTTATTGTGTCATAATTGATATGTACCAATGTATAACATATTATCTGACACACACTGATTTATGTCACGTGGAACTATCACATGACCATGTCTGAGTTCTTGACATAACATACATATGACAGCAAATTTTTATGTGAGAATGTTAGATTTATTGTACAGGCCAACTTGTCTATAAAGGCCACCTAAAGGAACGGGCAAAAATAGTCCTTATAGACAGATGACCTTTATGAAGAGGTTTATTCGTTATAAAACAGTTAACAAAGGTTATGCTTGAATGGCCTTTATAGGCTGGTGTCCTTTATACAAAGTGTGGCCTTGAATGCAAGCTTGACTGTATGTTGAACTGAAATATTGTTTTGATATCTGTAACATGTAGAGAATATCACGTCATAGAACTTCGACATTATATATCATATATTTTTAATATGATGTTTAATTCCTAGTATGGTGTTTTTACACATGTGATACCTTCAACTTACATGTAATACAATCCAATGTGTATTATATATGATGTTTTGTATGTCTCATGACATGGTGTATTGACATTTCCTAGGTCATGTGATATTACTTTTCTGATGACTATCACACTAATCTTATTCTGTGAATATTTACAAAAGTGTTTGATTTTTCTTCAGGAATGGAGAAACATTCCGTGTTTTTGTTGTGATGCCATTGTTGCCTGCTTTTGAAGGAGATATGGGTGCTGGGAATGGTTTTGCCATTCGTGCCATTACCCACTACAATTACACTTCGATCTCCAAAGGACCAACATCACTGTGGGATAGGCTAAGTAAAGAAGGTAAACATATGTATGTTGTTATTTGTCCTGTACATTTTATCTGCCTCTGTCTGTCACTCCAATCATTTCAGTCATGTTACCATGTTATCAAAATAGAAGATCCAGTTTATGAAAATTGATTTTAAGCAAATATTCGAATGAAAGCCCCATGTTGAGTTTTGATTGGTTAGAAGATGGGTTATCACTAAATATAACTATTGGGAATTTCTGTTAGATATCGCTGTATAAACCATGAATTTCCAGCAAAGGAACATGAGGCATCGAGAGGTGCTGTATGGAGGTAACATAGAAGTGTCAGAAGTCGCTTACATGGGAATAAAGTAGGGCATGAAAAGGTGCTTCCATCATTCTATGGATTGGGGTGTCTAAAGGTGATACAAGGGTCAAAGGGTGAAAGTTATGGTTAAAGTTTTAAAATTGCTCACCATTCAATAAGTTATAGTTTCACAGGTGAGGGACATGTATTGTTTTAGCATTACTGATTATCTATGTCACAAAAGTGCTGCTTACGGTTAATATACTTTGATGAAAACCAAATATTGATCACTATGTTGGAGTTTTTTATTTCATTTGTCTTGTTGCAAATTTTACAATTAAAAATATATTTTATTCATATACAACAGTCAACAAACAAGCTTAACTTGTATAAACATATTTTTTTGGGTCTGGTGTTAGCATTTTGTGGTCCTTTCTATGACAGAAAACCATAGTATTTGGAGAAAACCATGTGTTCATGCTGGTAACTGAAATTTTATCTCACATACTCCCCAGTCTCATCTGTGGAGTTGAACCTGGGTCACTTTGGTAAGAAACCCCGTGCCATTGCATTAGGTCGACACTCATTATAACTTACATTGGCAATATGTAATGTATCAAACAGGGGCATCTGCGACCGAGTGGTTTTAGCATCACACTTTCAACCATGAAGTCTCTCACTTCAGGTCAACCTAAGCAGATTTTTGTGAGGAAGGCTGGTGGTCACTTCCTGGATACATTGTAACCGGGTTCTCTCCTCCACCATTAAAAACTCACTGCCACCGCATAACTGAAAAATTGTTGAGTGTGGTATAAAACACATTTCAAAATTCAAATAATGTATAAAAAAAATGAGTTAGTCTGATGTAGAACTGATGATGAGAAAATAGATTGCCTTTACATAGATTGTTGTTTATTTCAGTGATAGATCCACTGAAGTATATTGTGTTTTGTGGTCTACGGACTCATGCTGAGCTCAGCGGAAATCTAGTAAGTTGGTATTTGTGACTTGTTTAAAATAATTGAAAAATTTATTTATTTTATGTTACAGTAATTAACACACAAGTAAATCCAACTTATATAAATGTCTTGTTGGCTCTGATGTTGGCATGCATGGATGCTTTCTGTGGGAGGAAACAGAGTGCCCAGAGAAAACCCACATGTCCATGTTTGCAACCACCATATGATACCGTTTCGGACAGGTTTCTTAATGAGTTCATATTATTGTAATTACTATTTGATGGTGTATTTCACTAAACATGCTTTTTTTGCAGTTTAGTGTTCGTCTGCTCTGTCATTCCCTTTTTGATAGTAAACTATGCCAGTTTAGGGCAAAGAAGCAGCTGTTTTGGAGTTGAACACACTTCTTCAATATTCGGGATCAGTACCAAAATTGGGTCACTTTGACACATATAAATGTAGAAATCTTATATACAAAAGATGTAATTTCAGGTTTGATCCTACTGTGGCTCAAACCCCCAGGTTATTAGGGTATTTGCCTTACAAGTGTAAGACCTTGGGTTTCATTCACAAACATGATAAAACCTGATAATATCGAAATCAAAGGGGAATGAATTCTTCTTACGAACAAACAGGGGTTTCAAAATTGCCTGGTTAGGTTAGAATAGTAATAGAGAAAAGCCCGGGGAATCAAAATCAATAAATATGGGTTTGACTGTACATGTAGCTGACACTCCATTGAAAAGCATTTGATGACTTGTTTCTTTGTGAAACCAATAGTATAGGAAGTGAAAATCACAGGTTTTTCTGAAATTAAGGTCCTATCTAACGTTATGGCTAGATTGGGTGAGGTCTGTTTCACACAGTTAGAGAACTTCGGCTTTAACCATAAAGTCAAGTCATTGACCACTTGGTAGCGTGGTTGAATGTCTCACTGGAAACTAATCTGATTTTGTGAGAATGTTTGCCAATTTACTTTTGGAAGGACAGTCATCTCTTCCAGGGTACACTGTAGCTAGGTTCTCTTTTTCATGATTAACAAAAATGACCACCAACAAATAACTGAAAAGTTGTTAAGTTTGGTGTGAAACACGATTTGAACAAAGAAACAAAGTGCTTCCGCTGCACTGCTGTAAGTACATAGCACAAGTCAGCATTTGTAGCACTTCATCTAAATCTCTTGGCATCTCTGTATAAGTGGAATTTCGATTTGATGATACACTCTGTATTGATATACAGTTTGATTTGATGATACACTCTGTATTGATATACAGTTTGATGATACACTCTGTATTGATATTGATACACATGGTATTGATATACAGTTTGATGATACACTCTGTGTTGATATTTGATGATACACTCTGTGTTGATATACAATTTGATGATACACTCTGTATTGATATACATTTTGATGATACACTCTGTATTGATATACATTTTGATGATACACTCTGTATTGATATACAATTTGATGATACACTCTGTATTGATATTGATACACACGGTATTGATATACAGTTTGATGATACACTCTGTATTGATATACAGTTTGATGATACACTCTGTGTTGATATACAATTTGATGATACACTCTGTATTGATGTACAATTTGATGATACACTCTGTATTGATATACAATTTGATGATACACTCTGTATTGATACACAATTTTTTCAGGTCTCTGAGTTGGTGTATGTTCACAGCAAGCTCTTAATTGTCGATGATGACACTGCCATTATTGGATCAGCAAACATCAACGACAGAAGCATGCTGGGAGATCGTGATAGTGAAATCGCTGTCATGGTACAAGATATACACAAGACCAAGGTCATGTTTAATGGGGTGGAACATAGGGTTGGAAACTTTGCTTCATCCTTGAGAAAAACACTATTCAGGTGTGTTGATTTTGAGGACTTTCCTTTTTTGTTTTTGTGCTGAAATTTTACTTTGCAGTCAGAATGAATGACAAATTGAAACTACCTAAGTACATGTTTATAATAAACAGTGATACAAAAGTTAATTTGATGAAATATGTAAGTTGTATTTTAATAAATTGTTAACTAAAGTATCTGGTAAAGAAATATTTTATTCTGTTTTACTTACATATAAATAAATATGTCATTGTGTAAGAGTTTAAACAAGTCATCCTGAACATTGGTGGAGGTCAGGTGGACCTGCTGCTCAAACATCAACTAAACTTACATGTTATGTATATACATCTTATAATTCTTAACACATACTATTCATCAGGTGCTGGGTTGGTCCTGTATCTTTTTTGTTGTTGTTGTTTTTTTTAAATGACACTGTTTCAGACTTAGATCTATTCTATTTCAAATATTGGGGTTAAGAAGATTGGATAGATTTTTCTGTATTTGAATTGTAATTGGATGGAGTTTGGGTTTTTAGGGGTAACTTAATTTACTTCATACTGTTGTAAGACATATTATTTTAGTGTCTGTTGATTTATGACAATATAGGCAACTATATAATGTATGATCATATATTTTAGAGAGCACCTTGGTTTGAAAAAGCAAGATCCACTCCTTGAAGACCCGGTGTGTGATAATTTCTACAAAAATGTTCTGCTGAGACAGGCAACTATTAATACAACTGTGTTCCAAAGAGTAAGTAATAATTGGCCAGATTGCAAAATAAATGTCTGTCTATAAATTGGCAATGTTTGTATGTCGACAATTTGGTTTAGCTGTCATATTTAGCTTTGTTGTGAGAAAACCATTCAGTTTATCATGTTGTAACTTTACATAATGGTAAAGTTGACCATAGTTTGCAGTTTTTACTTTGACCTTGAAATTCAATTTCTAGATGTATTTACATTATACAGTGGTTATTATTATTTTTTTTTATATATATATATAAATATATACAGTAAAACCTGCTTTAGCGACCACCTGTGTATAAAGACCACCTGGTCACAAAGACCATTTTTTTCCTGTCCCCACTAGTATCATTTGTGCAAAAATCAACCTCTATATAAAGACCACCTCCCTATAAAGACTGGTTTTCTTGTGTCCCAAAGGGGATCTTTATGCTTCACAGTTCAGCCATACTGCTTTTAGTAGATTTTTGTTATGTCAGCGTGTTGAGACTATCAAGTGCTTAACTCTTGATGTATTGGTTGTACATTTACACACAAACCAACACTGCAAAATAAACAAATACCGTATATCTGCTAATTTTTTTGCCCCTGGTAATTTTTTCGCCCCTGGTTATTTTTGTCCATAATGACAGAAAACATATTCACCCTATATCACTATGGTCTCATGGATGGCATATATGTCCTTGCTTCAATTATTTCACTAGAAAAGATAATTTTCATTTAAAATTTGCCCTCACATCTAAGGGCGAAAATGGTGAAAATTAATCAGAAGCAAATATTTCCAGGTATACCATATATAAGCCTGGACATTGTGTCTATATTGGCAAACTTGATACATCAACATTAGCACCTCTGGGAAGCTTTTCATTATATGTAAAATCATTAAAGACCCCCATTAGGTCACTTTATATCCCTTTTCTGACCTTTGACTTTGCCTTTATTAAAAAGGTAGCGACCACTCCTTAGATTAGCACGTAGCATAGGAAATGGAAGTCACATGTATTTCAGATGACATTTAAAACCACGTCCCATGTCATAGCAGGCATGGCACACCAAAATATTTATATTTCCCGCAGCAGTCTCCCATAGCCTCTCAGTGTTAATCCAGATGACCTTCATATTGGTCATAAGTAAAGTTTCTAATGTGACATCACATAAATGATTCATAACAAGACGTCACACCAAGATATTTCTTTCAGTACTTTACTGTTCTACCTTGAACTTTACTGTTGCATTATAATGAAACCGATCATATAAAAGGCAGGATATTTGATTCTATTATTTTGTTTTTCAATTTGAAAACTATGATATGTAAATATAACAAATGAACAATTGTCAGAGTGCATTTATTGTCAATATGGATGCCGTTTGGGTGACAGATAAATATTCATTGCACCCTAGTAGGTGCCATTCTAGTTCATTCATTAAGAACCTTCACAACATTGCCAACAGTCCATAGAACAGTTCAAAATTTGTGGTACTTTACCTAAAGCTGGTGTCATCTCCACCGAGTTTCGTAATTGCTCACCGTCACTTAATGATAGTTTGAAAGATGATCATGTATTGATACATCACTGCTGTCAGAAGCATTCACAGGTAGGAGTCATGTCATCAGTACTTTCAGAATGCTTCGCAGGTACTGTACATGTATTGATTCATCAATACTCTCAGAAGCATTCACAGGTAGGGGACATGTATTGATTCATCAATCATTCAGGTAGGGGACATTGTATCATTTGATTTATCATCAGTACTCTCAGCATTCACAGGTAGACATGTATTGTCATCAATACTCTAAGAAGGTAGGGGACATGTATTGATTTATCAGTACTCTCAGAAGCGTTCACAGGTAGGGGACATGTATTGATTCATCAATACTCTCAGAAGCAGTCACAGGTAGGGGACATGTATTGATTTATCAGTACTCTCAGAAGCATTCACAGGTACTGTACATGTATTGCTTCATCAATACTCTCAGAAGCAGTCACACATAGGGGACATGTATTGATTCATCAGTACTCTCAGAAGCATTCACACATAAGGGACATGTATTGCTTCATCATTACTCTCATTATGCTTGTTTTAGTGTGCAATGGATTGTCCTTTCTATTTCATTCTGTACACAACCATGTGTAATTATGAAATATTATATAAAATACCAAATAAAACTTTTATTTTTCACATTACAGGTCTTTCATTGTGTTCCTACTGATCTTATTTCAAGTTTTGCTGAGCTTGACAGCTATAATTCAGAGAAAGCTTTGGCTGAAACAGATCCTGATCGTGCTCGACAGGAATTGAACAAGGTTAAAGGTTATATAGTATTAATTCCTCTCCACTTTATGGAGAAGGAGAGCAAACTCATTCCTGCTGTTGGGAAGGAGGCTTTTTTGCCGAACGCTGTCTGGATATGAACTTGTGTATCTGGAGAGATACTCCATTTTTCTGATGTAAAGAAGAGTGTTTTTGCCAGTTTTACAAAATGTTACTACAAAGCCATGGTAACAATGGATGAAAATGATTAATTTATTGATCTCAAATGCGCATTCCATGTCATTTTGCCATTAATGAATTCTAAGAGTCAATTATTGTGTCATGAACTTAATTCCAAGGTCATTTTACATTTTAAGAGGTCATGATCTCAGTTTGAAGTCATTTTGTTGGCTGATATTTCAGAGGAAGTGAAGCATATCTGTAGGTAATAATACAACAAAAAATAATGATAGCAGTATTGTTATGTAATAATTACATCGGATGAATCAAACAATCATAGATTTTGTTGTGTAGTATACATAACTGTAATAAAAATATGAAACAAATGACATAAGAAATAAAACATTAGCTATATGTTGTGTAATAATGAAACAAAAAGATGAAACAGGGGAAAATAGAAATGTAATGTAATAATTGTACCAGATGAAACAAACAACAAAAGATTGATTTTGTGTAATGTACAAAAACACCAAATAGGAGACAACAGAAATCTGTTGTAATAATTGTATCAGATGAAACTAACGACAATAGATTCATGTTGTGTAATAAACATACAGAAAGATAAAATAGGGATACAGCAAAATTGTAATGTAATAATTGTGTCAGATGAAACTAACAACATAAGGTATATGTTGTATGATTATAGTACATGATTATAAAATCAGTATTTGAAAATGTGTGACATTAGAGCAAACTAAAGCTGAAAAAATGTCAACAGTGTAATATGTGTAATAGCTGTACAAAAAGCAAAGTGATAACATGAATGTCAAATGAAATAACTACAAATGTAAAAAGATGGCAGCAGACCTGTGTAGATAAAACAAGGAACAGTGATCAATTTAATAGTCAACAAATAAGTTATACTGTATTCGACCTAATAAGCGTCCATATTCCTATAAGCACCCCTCTCCCATAGTTCAGATTTAGTCACCTATTTTTACACACGATTGAGTATCTTTTCTAGCTGGTTGATGAGGATGTGGACTGGAAAGACGTAAGCATACCTGCCAACCTCTGAATGTGCAAATGAGGGTCATGACCCTCATTTCCAAATGAAATTGAGGGTCATAACGCGTAACAATGTATTTTTGATAATATATTCTGAATAAAGAGTGTTTCTAACTCTATAATTCAACATTATTAATGTATATATACATGTATAGATTATAGGTTAAGAAATTAATAAAATATAGGTGTTTTACCATAAACTTAAGTTGAAATCATATGGAAAATTTATATAAAAATTACATCTTGATGCAAAACTGAAAAGTTACTACTTTCCTCAAATTTATTCATTTGATCAATTTCAAGAAAGTATTTTATCATATGTCAGATTGACATAAACATTTATGTAAATTAATCATTTTATATAACTATCATTAGTACTTTCATAAATTTTTTAAATTTCCATCATTCAAATGAAAGTCGGGTTTGGTATCCCCTCTGTAATTTAGCATTTCCGGAAGTATAACTGCAAGTCTAAATCTACACATGAGGTAAAGATTTTCCTGTTTCATTACAAATAAAATAATGAATTTAGTTTCTTGTTTTTTTGGAATTGCACTAGAACATAAGAATTAAAGAATTGGCATACGAAAAGGAAACAAACTGGTAGAAATAGGTCGCTTGCTTGATTTATTTAAGAGTCTAGATGTAATTTTGGGTAGTATATTTGAATTTTAATCCATGTGGGTGATTTTGGGGTGATCTTAATAAAATCAGGGGCCCAACTGGAGACTTTAGAATTGTGGGTTATGGGGTGAAATTCTGGGTCTAACCTGCAGAAATCAGGTCACTTGGCAGGTATGCGTAAGTAAGAGTTTACCTTCACCTCCCCAGCAAAATCTAAATGCGGACAGGTGTCCTACAACAATATTACCATCGTGCCTTATAAAGAAATAACTGTTTTATGTCAGTTTGACTTTTAATTGGTCCCAATGAGCACCCACACCTTTTTCCCATTTTTTGTAGGGCTCTGGGCACTTAATTAGTGGAATATGGTATATGCTATACAACTACAAAATAGCAATGATAAATGTAATGATTATTAAATGAGAACACATACAGCGGGATATCATTGTCTCGAAATTCACTGGACCACACCTATTACTTTGAGATATCAGGAATTCAGAATAACCAAAATTTTAATTAAGATTTTTAAATTTATCCATAAAAATCAGGACCAGCCGTTCAACTTAGAAATAACAGAAATTTAACTCCTCTGATTTCAACTTAATGAGATTCCACTGTGTATGTAATACAACTGCAAAAACACAACAACTAAGCGCAATACTGGTCAGCGACCAATTTTTGCCAACTTGTTTTATTTTACTTGATATTTTCTGGATTCTCAAAGAACTAATTTTTTCTTTTCATTTGGCAATCAGAATATTATCTTGTCCAGGAAACACCAAAAATATGTAAAATTTTACACATTTCACGCCAGTTAAAAACATTTGACGAGAATTGGTAATTGGCAAGAATTGGTCGCTGACCAGTAAGTGTAATAAACAACAAGTGAGAACATATGTTATACAAAAATGAACACATATAACATGTTACAGTGTATTAAATATAATAAAATGACCACAGATATATGTATTGTTAAAACTTATGTAATTAATTATATAGAATACTGAAATTGAAACAAATGACAACTGATCTATTACATATCAGCTTGTAATAATCTTATTGCATTAACTTTTATGCCAGTTTGTAACTTTGGCAGGTGATCTGAGGTTATTTCATGTATAGTTATTTATTGTTATAATCATTTTAGTATTGTTGTTATTTCTGGGTTTTTTTTTTAACAAACTATGTTTGTTACATTGGTTTGTGAGATGATTAAATGTTTAATTTTAACATTTCAACCCCTAAACAACAATGGACCCTTCTGTAAATTAATTACTTAGACCAGTCAAAATGAGTTTTTTAAGGTGAATGGGTTAGGAACTATTTTTAAGTACAGCATATATGTGTCAGTGCAGCGTATAGTGAAGAAAATAAATGATAGATTACAATGTGATACAGACATCTTAAAAATATACAAAACTGCTCAGTGTCTTCAGCTTTAAAGTCACCTTCACAAAGTTTAAAATTAGCTTTAATTATACTGTCAGGTGTTACCACATGTGACAGATGTCAACACATGTGACAGTACTTTGTCAGCAAGTGCTCTGTGTCAAAATGTGTCATTTTCTGTCATTGTGTATAAGGCAGTTTTCATTATGTTTTTGTATGTTTGCTCCATGCTGCAACCGTAGATACATGTAACTATTTTATTTTTTTAGCTTACCTGAGCTGAGCATCTCGGGTGACCTTCTGGAATCCATTGTTGTCTGTCAATATTAGGCAGGTGACCCGTGATTATTACGTCTTTTATCTATCCTCTGCAACCCTCAATGGGGCAATATAAAGACGATGATTCACATCGCTTTTTTTGTGCTCTTGCTTGATCTTTTACATCTCTCTCAGGATATATTATTTTCAGTCCTTTATGTACACAGTCCCATTGTATCTTAATATTTTGTAGGCAACATTTAAACACACAGTGCCTGTTTAGTTATGTGCCCTGTATCTTTTTTCTCATTTTTGGAACATTCACTTATTTCACCATCTCAGCAAATAAAGGTGCAATTTCCATATTTATGAGGTTAATGATTATTTTCTTTCACATTTTTGTTTGTTTTAGCAAGATATTGACTTTAGAGAGCCTTGAAGGAGACAATCATATCTTTAAAAAAAGTGTGGGTACATTTTGTATTGGACCAGAACAAATCAGTAAAATGTGTACTTATTTGACCAGAAACAAATTGGAAATTATGAAACAAATATTAAATGAAGGGATAAATTTTTATATCTTTTTGGAATGAAATGTTTTTTATCCATTTTTGTGACATATATATTTACAACTGATTCTGTTGAATGGAATCTCCCAATTATTTACAATGACTAATCATGGTGAGTAAATTTGAGAATTTAACCTTCTAGTAATAGGCTACAGACAAAACAATTAAACCAGTAGAAGACCTCAGCAGTATTATTGCATCAAGTAAAATGTTTAGCTGTGTTATATGTGTGTACTTTATGAAGTTCTGAGAGGATTCAGGTATATACAGCACATGCTGTATAAGCTAATGACAAGACAATATTTATTTACAGTCTGAGCAGAAGATACAACAAGTAAACACAAAATCTAGCTAGCTTTAACTGATATATTAAAACAAATCATAAGTTAATGTAGGCTTTGAAACATAAACAGACCAAGGTCAGTAACCAGAAAATCAATGTTTATTTTATTGCTGTGCTTGAAAGTGGAAACATTTCCAGTTTGAGGGATTATTGGGTGATGTTTGAATTATATAATGTGTGTATGTTGCAGTTGGAGAATGTTTTAACTCATCTTTTAAATGTCAAACAATGATTTTTTCAGCAGGATGATTCTGTTGAAGTACTAGTGCAATATATGGCTCATATTTGTTGATAGTACAATATAATGATTGATCCTTTAATTGTAAAACAAGAAATTGAGAGATAAAATGTCAACTTTATATATTGGTATATTTTTCCAGAGAAAACAGTTTTTTATCAAATGGTTTTATGTGGGGCATGAATTATGAGATAGATGAAATTTTTAGCATAATTTTATGTACGTATTCAATTTCTTGGTGATATCATAGGTGACAGTATATTGTATGTGTTTGTTTGTTTTTCAATCTGACATTCGGATGTCATATTTTGAAGAAATATGTATCTAATGCATGTCCCAGTACAATGGAACATGTTTTATTTTCTTTCTAAATGAGAACTGTTATCATTCAGAGAATATGAATTGCTCTAACTAAAATACACATATCATTATGTATTAGTAGATCTTTACGTGAAAGTCCTAGAGATTAATTTTTATGGTCACAAAGACGCTTTTACAACATTTTATTGTTTTATATGAAGTAGGATATAGATGAAGTGGAGACCTATACAATGAATGATACAACGAAATTATCAAATTTCATTAGAAATTGAGTATGACTATAACTTCTCTCTTCCAAGTGTCACAAAGACTAGTCATGTGACTGTCAACTCTCTTCCGAACAAAATCTCCCAAGGGATACCTCTAGTTATGTGACTATCGGCTCTCTTCACCAGAACAAAATATCCCAAGAGGATACCACAAGTCATGTGACTATCAGCTTATTTCCTGAGATAATAGGTACTTCTCTATATCATCTTACCACAACAAGTGTTCTAAGGTTTTCCTGTATCAATTTTAACATTATGGTAAATGATTCTTTATCGTTCTCTTTTTTTTTGACTAATTTTGGTTCATTCACGTAAATCTTATTTAACGGACTGTCTTTCATAATACTAGAGTAACTACTGATGGGCAGCAATACCCACAATGCAAGAATGTACTTAATTATTCGCTAATGTCAGTCCGTTGCTATTGTATTCAGTGCTACTGATTAGAATCTATTAGTCTGTCTGAAGCTGAAGTATTATTACCGGTACGTTAAGAACCATGTTATGTTTTGGTTTTTCATTTATCGTAGTTTGTTTCTGGACATGTTTTTTATGTTCTACATCACAATAATTTTTATGTTATTGCAGATTTTTGTATATTTATTGATCAACTGGATCATTTGGAAAGATCTAAAAGATACATAGATAGTTTTGTTGAGGTTTATGTTCAGAAGGAATTTCAAAATACACTAGTCTGCAAGCGCCGTTGATTTTCACTTCCATGTGTTACTGAGTCAGACCCTAAGGCCTCCATTAATTAGGAAGGTGAACCATAATGATCTGGGCCCAGCACCATAAAACCCGATAATTTACTCAAGTTTGAGAATATTCTCAACGTGGCCTGCTCAGCCAATCAGATCAAAGGATTAGCCAAAGTTGAGTAAAATTTTTAGACTAAAGTTTTATGGTGCCAGGCCCAGACTTAACTCGTCAAATATTAATTACTAGAAATAGATTACAAACTAAGAAGTTGTACTGAAGTCTGTACATGTGTAAATAATAACATGGAGGAAAGCTTTGTGTATAAACGCTGAGAGAAAATATGTCATCTTAACCATCGTGTAGATTATTTTGGCAACACAAATATGTTGATACTTTATTATTCAACTAAGTTAAACCAATATGAAATGTTTTGCATAGAAAAATCATAAATTAGCCATTGAGGAAAATATCCATGTTCATAACATAATACAGTGGAACTTCACTGTTAAAATCACCTAGGTGAATGACTCAAAGTGGTCTGATTAGTGAGGTGATCTCCTAAGTGAGGGTCTGATTAGTGAGGTGATCTCCTAAGTGAGGGTCTGATTAGTGAGGTGATCTCCTAAGTGAGGGGTCTGATTAGTGAGGTGATCTCCTAAGTGAGGGTCTGATTAGTGAGGTGATCTCCTAAGTGAGGGTCTGATTAGTGAGGTGATCTCCTAAGTGAGGGTCTGATTAGTGAGGTGATCTCCTAAGTGAGGGTCTGATTAGTGAGGTGATCTCCTAAGTGAGGGTCTGATTAGTGAGGTGATCTCCTAAGTGAGGGTCTGATTAGTGAGATGATCTCCTAAGTGAGGGTCTGATTAGTGAGGTGATCTCCTAAGTGAGGGTCTGGACTTTTTAATTATTTATTTGGAAAAAAAACTCTAAAGACTGAATATTTTGTCTTAAATGTGTGGTGGTTTTCCAAGCTAGGTGGTCATAGTGTGAGCTTCTACTGTTCAAAAACATGGAATCATCATGCCTGTATAAATCCAAGACAAAGTGGAACATCTTGGATCTATCAGAAACCAAAACAATATGGTTTTCTAATAGGGGTGTACAGGTAGAACATTCTTAACATTTTGTGCCTGTCACCCCTGTAAGGATTTAATTTAGACCCATTGTGTTTGTAAACATGTGATATTTATCTTGGTATCCCTATAAGTGATCCTTTATCTCCAGACTTATTTATCAGTAAAACAAAAACAACATTTGTATTTATTATCAGGTTCTGTGTTGTTAACTGCATGTAGTTTATGTTTTGTACATGTCCCCAACTTGATACAGTGGAACCTCTGTATTACAACCACCTGACTGACTGGGTCAAAGTAGTCTGATTATTGGAGTGGTCCCTTAACTCATCAATCCCTGATAAACAATGGACTCTGCTGTAAATCAATGACTTAGACCAGTCCAAATGTGTCTGTAGGGGTAAATGGGTTAATAGAGGTTATGGGATCCATTGATATTTTAAGAATTTTTTTAAGAGATTGACTATTTACGATCTTAAACACAAGGTAGTGTGCTAAGCTAGGTTCCAATGTAATTTATTTTCTGTTTATTATTTTGTTGTAGACATTCCAATCCAGAACATTTAATTGTATACCATTTAATTTTGCCATTCCAAATGACCAATCATTTTTTCCTTACATTATTTTTTAGCCATATTTTTAAACTCTTTATAAAAGGTTTTTCTTTGATTTATGTCTTAATTTTTGTACCACTCCTACCCCCTCCCCCCTTATTGAATTTATGTTTAGTTGATTTAATGTTTACAAATATTGCATTGATATAACAATATACATTTTAAAGATTAAAACTTCAAACCCCATAGGCCATTATAGATTGAACTTATATAATTGAAAAGAGGATACAATTTAGATAATTAGGGTGAAAGGCATAAGTTATAAAGACAATTTGATGAAACTTTGTCTATATATTGGTCAGTCTGTTGGTTACCATTGAAATATTTTAACCTTAAAAGAAATTACCATTGCACTTAGCAATGTTTAACAAAGAGAGAAAATTACAAGGGTAACAAAACAAATAAAACTGGATAACAAGAATATTACCATGGTAACAGAAGATTACCTCGATATGTAAACAAGGTAACAGAACAATTTTTCCCTGTGGACAGGTATGTTAAACACTGATGACAGAGGAACAAAACATTGGCAACACACTAGTTCACTGATAACATGGATACATCATACAGGGTTACAGGGTTAGTCCACCTTGTGACAGAAAACAGAACTCGGCATTTATTTGAAATTTTGTTCCGACTGCTATCAAAATGAAATGGACAGTAACTAGTGATAAGCGGTAGGGTTAGGGTATCATTAGTCTGACGTACATGTATATATCATGGTGTCCAGTAATTAAACATATCTGGTTATGTTGCTGTGTATACTTTGTGTATGCGTACTTTTTTAAATACATACATTTTTCTGATCACACGACTGCTTATTTTTTTCCATCTATGCAACGTACAGTTGTGAAATGTGCCCAATATTTTTGGCATACTTCTAAGAATTTGCTTGGTCTGTTCTCTACAATTTTTCTATGTAGCAGCTCAGTATAAGGGTACAATAAATAAACAAAGTAAATTACATAACCAGAAGCTTTGAAGAAAGGACAGGTATGTATACGTGGATGTCTGATCAGTTTTCCTAGGAGGCATTATGATTGAAAATATTACTCACCGACTTTTAAGTTAACTTAAGTATCTTAATAACTTTTCTTTATTCAACATTTTCTTCCTTTCAACATGAGTATATGTATTTATGAAAATGGTGAAGGTGTAGACAATCGATTTCATTACGTACAATTTTCTCAATTCACATTCCTCGGGTATTATCATTTGGTGTATCAGTTATGTTATGATTTTACCATGATTATTATTAAACTTTGTTTATATTATCTTCAATTTATTATGTTCTTGTAAAATTAATTTATGCCATAATAAAAGTACGACTTGAAAACTAAATATTAATTTTGCTGTTTTGTTAGAAATCTTCTACTACAATGCACCGTAAAATGTTTGAAGAGAAATGTGTGAGAAATGATAACTCTTCATGTCCTTTCTGGAATAAGCAGCCTGCAGGTACTTTGCTTAAGTCCTGTCTGGAATGGGCAGGTACCTTACACACTTCCTGTCTAGAGTGGGCAGGTACCTTTCATACTTCCTGTCTGGAATGAGCAGGTACCTTACATACTTCCTGTCTGGAATGGGCAGGTACCTTACATACTTCCTGTCTGGAATGGGCAGGTACCTTACATACTTCCTGTCTGGAATGAGCAGGTACCTTACATACTTCCTGTCTGGAATGGGCAGGTACCTTACATACTTCCTGTCTGGAGTGGGCAGGTACCTTACATACTTCCTGTCTGGAATGAGCAGGTACCTTACATACTTCCTGTCTGGAATGAGCCGGTATTTTGCATTAGTCCTGTCTGGAATGAGCAGCTACTTTACATTAGTCCTGTCTGGAATGAGCGAGTACTTTGCATACTTCCTGTATTGCATTGGGGTGGTATGTATCATTACATCAAGGCAATCTGTAGCTTCATTTCTGTAATTTATAACCACACAGAAGCCTTCATACTTCACCTGTTCACCTGTACTATAATTAGTACTGGTACTGTTTAAATATTGTTAACATTAAGGTGGATCATTGAATTATTGAAAATTACTGGAACAATTACAAATGAATTATTTTGTTTATTAGTAATAAATTGCACTACTTACATAACATACAGGTAATGTACATCGTACACAAGATGCATAAATATAGAACTATATACAAACAGCTGAACACATAGAAAAAATAACAAGTTAGCTTAATAGGAGTCAAAGAAACTAAGCATCAATATCAGTATTCCATCAACGTTACCAAACAAGTTAGCTTAATAGGAGTCAAAGAACCTAAGCATCAACAACGGTATTCCATCAACGTTACCAAACAAGTTAGCTGAAACTAAGCATCAACAACGGTATTCAATCAACGTTGCCAAACAGAAAGATCTTCATATTTCTCGTGATGGATTTTCTTATGATAGTAAGTAATGTAAAAAAAATAAACAAGATTCTCCTTACGTGAAAACAATGAGCTCAGATAGAGAACTAGTGACTAAACTCTGGATTAAAATATTGTTTCTTTTTCTTGGACAGACAAAAAAAGATGTTATATAAAGTAGGTCAAAATTTGATCTTTAGGAACATATAAGGGTCAGTAACAGAATGTATAAGAAAACAACAAAACAACTGAACATTTACTTATCATCATTATAAAAGTCAGACAAAAAACATGTCTGAATTAAAAATAAACCTTAAATGATTCATGCTATATCTTTGAAATATAATAGCTAACTATGAAAATAAACTTAACAAAGTATTAAGTAAAATTCTTGTAAAGCTCATTTTGTGTAACATGATTCCAACATCAAGGACAATATTCAATTATCTTAATAATTTGTGATCATGTCATCTCCTAAAAACTTGAAGAATTTCAAACAAGAAAAAGAAAAAGCACATGTAAAACTGTAAGTAGTGTTGAGAATTAAAGTACCTTAAATCTTTGGTAATTTTAATAACACACAGGTATACTATATCAAAATAAATCTATTATATAATCAAAATTTGTGTTTTTGATGTAATACGAATAACATCTGTTGAAATTTGGTTTAACGATAAGTATATACTTCATTATTATATCTTTATAAATACAAGGCACAACGTTACCATGACAACAATATGTACTGTAAAATTAAATATCTATCAAATTACAATGTATGATCACGAGTATATCATATAACTATGTTACAAATGCTGATGTCATCACCAGAAAAAGAGAACTTTATATCCAGGTAAACTTTCCAATGGAATATCTATCCTTTTGAAGTATTTTCTGCATCCTAGCTATATGTCTACACCTGTTACTGGGCTAAATTTGTCTTTGTCAGGTATGAAACAGCTCGGGAGGTAAATCACTATAGTACAATGGTGTTTATTTCAAAGTAATCCTATGTCAATATCCATGAAATTAGCAACAATTGAGGATTACATTTTAAGGCCTCGGTCCTTCATACTAATCTGTGTGATAAATATATATCTATTTATATATATTTATTACAAAATAATATCGAATCTATAGAATAATCTATATCAATATGATTATATGCATCTGAAACTTATGTCAGTGCACACAGATAAACAAATATTTTTGTTCTATTTCAGGAATCAGATCTATTTCATACAAGCAGACAAACTATATACGTGTATATATATTTGTGTATCTATATCAGTGCAACAAGTTAAAAAAATATTTAGACAGCAATTTTTAGTATCAACCCATCAGACTGTCAAAGTGATGGTCTTATTCCTGAAGGAAATGTCTTCACAGAATAGCAGAAAAATGTGAATAACCAACCACATGCTATCTAAACTGGTTAGATTTACTGGTAATTTTGACAATTTTCTACACATCTACATAGTACATATATGATTAAGATATGGTGCACTATATTCCTCCCTATCTTAATCATATAAAAATGCCTTAATAATATCAAACCTATACTTAATAGGTGAAACTTAACTATGATAAATATATAACCGATGAGATAAATGATTTACAAATAACAATATGAATATAACCTTTCTGTACCGATACCAGTATACTGTGTTGTACTTAACATCATCACTATCTTAAATCTATTTGTTTACATTTTGAGTTCAGTTCTCACTGTATTTCAAATGTATTTTTGATCCAAACATGAAAATAGAACATGAAAATAACATAAATATAATATTTCACACCAAAAATGAAAATGTCCAAACTGCAGCAGAAAAAACACTCAAATCAATACTGAAGACTAGAGATCAAATATCTGAAATACATACAGTAAAATCTCATTATCTCAAAACTCACGGGACTGCCCCATTACTTTGAGATATCCAGAATCTTAGATAACCTCAATTTCAAATTGATATATTTTTCTAAAATAAAAAATATAAAAATCGGTACTATCCTTTCAACTTTGACATATCCAGAATTTCGACTCCTCTGATTTTCACATAACCAGATTCCAATGGAGATAGATCCAAAAACTGAGGGCAGTCATCTTCTGGCATAATAACCTCACAATAACAATTGAGGACAGTGTCACTTATAAGAAATGTGATACTTGAAGAATGCAAAATTCAATTTTCCATTTTTTCTTCTCTTTTGTAAAACAAAATCTACAATCCCAACTTTAATACAGACTATATCGGTAGGTACTCTAGTTTACCCTTGGATGGTCCAATTTCAACTCCATGGACTTGAACAAAAATCACCTTCATATTGTTAAAAACATTACGTGAGGTTTTAAAGTTTATATATATAATGTTGATATCCACATTTTCATGAGTTACTTCCCTTGAATTTCCAGTCAACAACCCTCCGCTGCAGTTGAGTTCTTTTAGCATACAATTCATACAGTAACATGTCATACAATAGAAAAGGAAAACCATAGATTATATGTCATTTAAACAGCATGTAATTTCTATTATGAAGGAGGGAATGGGAATCCACACGAATTATGAAATTTTGTTCCAAACTGAAAACACTACAAACCTACTAAAATTCAATTTTTAACATTTACTAAATATAGACAAGGTCACTGATCTTGATAGCAGTTTTTAGAATTTCTTTGTGATTACATCCATTTCCTATATGTAAGAGGAGTGTCTGTGACAATTGTTTAGCACAATATATATTAAAACATGAACTCCCCCCTTTAGTCAGCACAAAAATAATGTATTTAATGTAGTAGCACGCATATAAAATATCATTACATTATTTTCATCCTGGTCTTCCTTCACAGAAATAAACAGATCTACAGAAATGGACAGATTATCAGAACACACATACTAGGACATGCACCCACGCACACTAACACATACACATACATACCTGCACACACTTACAAACACACACACACACGAGGGCAGAACAAGATCTAGATAAATAACAAGACCATACTGATATATATCCTTTCAGTTGTAAGGAGAAGCACAAAATGAGACATCACGGAGTGACTTGAATCATACTGCAATATGATGCAACAGTAAGAACTGTGGAATGAAAGAAAACCAAACTCACTATGTTACCTGAGGAAAACCTTGTCATATTTCGGAGCAACTTGTGAAATATAAATATACTGAATGTAATGACAAAATTGTGATGTTGCATTTAGCATAAGGCACCTTCAGATAATAAAGAATTATGATCTTTTCAAAGTGCCATTGAAGAAAGAACATTAATCTACAATTCTGATAACAAATATGTAAAAATAAAAAAGCATTAAAATATAAAATCCATAACACCTTGAGTTAATTAGTAGAATTCTTTGAATTCCGACAAGGCATCAAAACAGAGAAGAAATATGTGGCTAAAACAGTTATTATTTATGTCTTTAACACCTAGCGCAATACCGCTAGATTAGGAAGCCAGGTAAAAACCATGAAATGTATGTATAATCAATCTTATCCCCATAGAAGATTGAACATCAATAGAAAATGAACTTATGTGTTTTTTCTAATGTTACTATGACAATGGAACAATGAAAGTTGATCGTTACTAAGGCAACAGTAAGTACATATTAGGACCATTTTTGATTGGGAAAATGTTGTCGAAATTATATGTATTAAAACACCTGATCCACTAATGAAAATGATTACATATAAACAACAAATACATAATGTACTGAAACAGCAGTAATAATAATAATATACTGTGTATCACTGCTAAACAAACATGTCACCTGTTTATCACTGATTTTGTCACCTGTGTACCATTGATAATGTCACCTGTGTACCACTGATAATATCACCTGTGTATCACTGATAAGATAACATCTAGTGTATACCATTGATGTCAATTGTGTACCACTGATAATGTTACCTGTGTACCACTGATAATGTCACCAATGTACCATTTATAGTTACCTGACCATTACTAACTGCATTAATGCATCAATGATGTCACCTGTGTTCCACTGATAATGTCACCTGTATACCACTGCTATCACATATGTACCACTGATGCTACATGTGTACCACTGATAATGTCATCCACTGATATTGTCACCTGGGTACCACTGATGTCAAGTGTTACCTGAGCATCACTGTTTGTATGTCACCTTTGTACCACTGATTATGTCACCAGTGTATTAAACGTATAATGCCACCCATGTATCACACACTGATAATGTCACCTGTACATCACTGATAATGTCACCTGTGTATCAGTGATAATGTCACCTGCAATCACTGCCCCTTTTGTCCAAACATATCATTGATAAACAGACATTCATCTGAACCACTATACATAGTGATTATATATTGAAAGCAGATAAACAATGATACATAAGTAATGATAACGATACATTATACATCAATGAAAGCAAAATATTCATCTTAACACGTGTTTGTAAATACATAAAATTTAAATAGGCTGTACAATAAATATTGCATTTCTTGAAATATCAAAACATAAATTAAAGCTATAGAAATGGAGCACTAGATTGCTGAAGTTATAAAGACAGCCGAGGCTAAGGACCAAAGCCTCCGATTCTGGTAAATGTACATTTTTATTTCATAAATGTTAACACTAGAGAGATTATTCAAAATCATTTCTGATACTGACAGATGAGTTGTTAAGTTTCTTAATGCCAAATGATGCTACCAGAAGAACTGTGAAGTGGTATTTTCGTTAAACTATAACTGCAAAAATGAAATTCTACATTTGTTACAAAATGATTATACCATACCCTTTTAACTCTTCTAAGTAAAATATTATTATGTTTTACAGAAAAATAAATGAACACATAAACAGAAGTTTTGATATTGAGATTAATGTGGATTTATGATTTCATCAAAGAACTGATTAAAGCTCTTACTTCATGTTTGCAAATTAGTACATGGAAGTAAATCTACATTATCTAAATTTTGAGCAAATTTGTACAAAATTAATATCAGTGAAATCACTCGAGCAGAATTCACTGCAACTACTGTAAAACTATGATGTCAAATTTTGATTTTACACCATAGTATGACACAAGTTAAATAAAAAAAGAAAATGACTCGAACATACAAAGAGGGACTGAAGGCAGAAAAATAAAAACAATAACAAACAAAATATGTCAAGAGATTTTTTGTTCAAAATATAAAATGATTGAAAGTTGAGAAATATACAAATGTTTGACAGCTCTTTAAGAGAGATGATGTACTAGTAAAGCTGTGAGTGTTCACTATCTTGCGCCTGTCCTTTTTTGCGGGCTTTCTGGATTGTTTCAGCACTATACAACGCCTCTTTTGACAGGAAGTTCTCACGTAGCATCAACATTTTCACTTTGTACGGCATATCTGGTATCAAATACATCACTAACCATGTCGCAAATACCACCAAGTTCTGACAAAAGAAAGTTATATTTAATCATTAACTGATAGTTGAAAATATATGTATGTACTTGAAATATATACATGTTTAAAAAAAATTATAAATAAGCTGAATTGTAATAAGAGAATAGAATTGTTTTTTACATGAACATATCACTGAATCGATGAAATACAGGTGAGCTCTCTCTTCAAGGTCATATTTAGCTCTATGCATTTCACTATCTCAATGACCTCTGTAAACACATTTGGGCTCATCCATTAAAAAGAATGGTTAAGTCCACTATCAAGATTTGGGGAGATGTATGATTTCGAATCAAATTTCCAATATGAACTTGTTCACCCCTGCATTTTGACAATAGACCATATTATTTATTGATCTGGGGGAGTCTAAATGTGACCACAAGGGTTGATTAGTGATATAACACAGATGACTATTGGTGGACACATTTTTGTGGAGGGCTATTGGGGACACATTTTTGTAAAGGACTATTGGTGGACACCTTTTTGTGGAGGACTATTGGTGGACATCTTTTTGTAGAGGACTATTGGTGGACACATTTTTGTGGAGGGCTATTGGGGACATCTTTTTGTGTAATTGGGGACTTTTGGTGGACTATTGGTGGACATCTTTTTGTAGAGGAAGGACTATTGGACTATAGGGGACACCTTTTGTGGAGGACTATTGGTGGACACTTTTTGTGGAGGACTATTGGTGGACACCTTTTTGTGGAGGACTATTGGTGGACATCTTTTTGTGGAGGACTATTGGTGGACATCTTTTTGTAGAGGACTATTGGTGGACATCTTTTTGTAGAGGACTATTGCGGGACATCTTTTTGTAGAGGACTATTGGTGGACATCTTTTTGTGGAGGACTATAGGGGACATCTTTTTGTGGAGGACTATTGGGGACATCTTTTTGTGGAGGACTATTGGGGACATCTTTTTGTGGAGGACTATTGGTGGACATCTTTTTTGGAGGTAGAGGACATCTTTATTGGAGGTATTGGGGACATCTTTTTGTGGAGGACTATTGGTGGGACTATAGGGGTGGACATCTTTTTGTGGAGGACTATTGGTGGACATCTTTTTGTGGAGGACTATTGGGGGACATCTTTTTGTGGAGGACTATTGGTGGACATCTTTTTGTGGAGGACTATATGGGGACATCTTTTTGTAGATTGGGGGACTTTTGTGGTGGACTATCATCTTTTTTGGAGGTAGAGGACTTTTTGGGGGACATTCATCTTTTTGTAGAGGACTATTGGTGGACATCTTTTTGTAGAGGACTATTGGGGGACATCTTTTTGTGGAGGACTATTGGGGACATCTTTTTGTGGAGGACTATTGGTGGACATCTTTTTGTGGAGGACTATTGGTGGACATCTTTTTGTGGAGGACTATTGGTGGACATCTTTTTGTGGAGGACTATTTTTGTAGGGACATTGGTCATTTTTGTGGAGGACTATTGCGGGACATCTTTTTGTAGAGGACTATTGGTGGACATCTTTTTGTAGAGGAGGACTCTTTTGTGGTGGACATCTTTTTGTGGAGGACTATAGGGGACATCTTTTTGTGGAGGACTATTGGGGACATCTTTTTGTGGAGGACTATTGGGGACATCTTTTTGTGGAGGACTATTGGTGGACATCTTTTTGTGGAGGACTATTGGTGGACATCTTTTTGTGGAGGACTATTGGGGGACATCTTTTTGTGGAGGACTTTTGTGGAGGACTATTGGGGACATCTTTTTGTGGAGGACTATAGGGGACATCTTTTTGTGGAGGACTATAGGGGACATCTTTTTGTGGAGGACTATTGGGGACATCTTTTTGTGGAGGACTATTGGTGGACATCTTTTTGTGGATGACTATTGGTGGACATCTTTTTGTATGATTTAAAAGCACTGTGTTTGCATTTCTATTCTATGGAGTAGAGCAACAATTAAAGTTCATTCAATTTCCAAATATGATGTTCATTCCAATAACCAAACCATTTTGTGTACAGTATAAGAAATTCCAAGATATAAAATTATGGAGTATTAAAACAAATCACAAACTTCCAATAAGTAATATGGTGGCTATTTCACTACAGTACTTGCTTTTTTTCTACTCTTAATATTTTATTGTTAACAAAAAATAGAATTAAGTCTATTGTTGCTCTACATGCTTAAAGAATTTAGAACAGATGCAAAGAAGGAAAGAAAGTTGATTTTGTTATCAAAAAGCAAATATTTATAAACATGATTTAATTAATTTGAGTTCATAAAACACATTTATATTCAGATAAGAAATGTTTGTTTACCTCAAATACAACAATAAAGGCCAGTTGGGCTGCCAAAATGTGCCAGAATGCCATTGTATAGGCATAAGGTTTAGCTGCACTTGGTGAATCATAATATCCTCGGAACCTGTAACACGTAAAATAATAGTTAAATAAAATTTTGAGAGTATCATGTCCCCTACCTGTGAAGCCTTTTGGGAGTATTGGTGAATCAATACATGTCCCTTACCTGTGAAGGCCTCTGAGAGTATTGGTGAATCAATACATGTCCCCTACCTGTGAAGGCCTCTGAGAGTATTGGTGAATCAATACATGTCCCCTACATGTAAAGCCTTCTGGGAGTATTGGTAAGTCAATACATATACCCTACTACCTGTGAACCCTTTTGAGAATACTGGTGAATC